>PVIY010000133.1:0-24730 GCA_004026745.1 Myrmecophaga tridactyla | reverse complement strand
GATAGGTGCAAGATAAAAATTTCACAAAAACATAGATTCCATCAAAAAGAAATTATATGAAATATATCCATTTTCTAATTATTAGAATTTTAGTATTAAAAAAATAGAATTAAAATTAGAATATGTCACCTTCAAAGTTTGGTTTAAGTTTTCCAAATCATCTTAGTTTTATTGGAAACTGACATGCTGCCCAGCAAAGCAATCTTTATGGAATAAAAGAGATCATAGCTTTTAGCATAACTTCCAGTCTCAAAGTAATGTTGTCATCCACTCGCTAATTAAGAGGTCCTATGTGGAGGACAAAAAGATAGAAATTGCCTGGCTAAAGAAAAATATCTCATTGAAAATTCCCCCTTCACTACATTAGTAGAAGATACAGGTGTTATTAGGTTTTTATGTTAGAATGAAATTAGATATAATGTAGAAAATAAAATGATGCTTTAAAAATAATTGGAAACAAAAAAAGAAGAAATGTGCAGTTCTTCTCATGTAAAAATGTTTAGATCAATTGTTTAGAATCTAATTTAATTATCTTATAAAATGAGTCAAGTGGGATAGCAAGTTTTAGTCTAATGCTGAGCAAGGCCTTTAGAGGTGCTATTACACAATTATTTTGACTTTTATTTCCCAGTGATGGGAAATAACTCTGACCCTGATAAAATCCCTTGCTGGTAGATCGCTTGGTCTCTTTATGAACAATTGCACTTCATTACTTTTCCATTATATCCATCATTCTCTCAGCTAATCTGACAAGATTATTGAAAATAAGGGACACAGATAAAAAGAAAATAGACATCATATACTTTGTAGTTATATTATAAAAGGTAATCTGTGAGACTTTCATGTCTATATTAATGCGTACAAGCTGTCAGCAGCATTCAACTAAACTTGGATTATTACAAAAAGTCCCAAACTGGATGCCCAGGAAGTGGTTGCCTTGTTCCAGGTAGCTAATACATTGAAAGGGACTGTGTGGCACCACAGAGAAATGGGAAATCCCTTTTCATTATGAAATGGAAACCTTTGAAAATTCCCCATTTGATCCCATGAAAATATTAGGGATACAATAGGAAAACACCCTTCATTAGTGCTTATTGTTTTACTTTGCTAAGGCTGTCCTGGAATGCAAACCACCAGAAATGGATTGGCTTTTATAAGGGTTTATTTAGTCACAAATTTACAGTTCTTTGGAGGAAAGACAGCCTCCTTTCTTCTGGCTTTTTCTTGCCATGGGAAGACAAGCGGCAAACTCTGCTAGTTTTCCCTCAAGGCTTCTGGGTTCAAATGGCTTTCCCCTTGATGACTATTTTCTGCATCTCCAAATGTCTAGGTTTGAGCTGCTGAACTCTCTTCTGATCTCTCTTTTAAGCATCCAGCTAATCAAATTAAACATCACTCATTGTGCAAGGCACTCCCCCTTAGGCAACCACAAATGTAATCAGCCATAGACAAATGTCACATGCTGATGATTGAAGTCCACAGCATCAGGGCACCATCACCTGGCTAAGTTGACAGCTGAACCTAATAAATACAGTCCACTCCTTGTCCACTTGGCAACTATATAAATGACCTTAAACCATACTTAATCTCTAAATAGAAAAGAATAACCGACCTATTTTGTTGCCTAAAAATGATCATCTGTCCTGCATACAATGCTCTAAATTTTTCCATATACAAAATACATTCATTTCATCATGATATCACAAAAGCCTTAAAACATTTCAGTAACTCTAGAAATACAATAATACCTACTCAAAAGTACTACCAAGTTTCATCAAAGTCAGTTACAGTTATGGTTTGTCCCAAAGCAAAATTCTCCTCTGGCTGAGAGCCTTGAACTTACAGTAAGTTTCCTGCTTCCAGTATACAAAGAAGGACAAATGATCTCACTGCCATAAGGAGAAATTGGAAGGAAAACAGGGACCACCAGACCTAAACAATTCTGAAAACCTGTCAGGCAAACTCCAATAGATTTCAAAGACTGAGAATCATTCATCCTTGGAAATTTAGAAAGCAGCAGCCCCACCTTTTCTAAGGGCCTACACAGTGGACCTGCTTTCTCCAAGACTGAGCTGAGGGTTGCAAAATTTGGGAATATTGAGGAGACCACCTTTTTCTCAGCCCCGCTCTCTTCAAGCATCTGCATGGCACCTGGATTCTCTGTCATCTCTGAGGAACATGCTCATCCCCTTCGGAAAAATGGGATAGCAATCATGACCCCCACAATTGCAGGAAATATGCTTCACACTCTCTGAGGTCTAGGGCACCAGAATACTTCCTAAATCTCAAGGCAGAAGGCCTGCCCTCTGCCTCCAGGGAAAACTCACCCCATCCATACACACTGGTGGATCTGTAGTCTTGGACTGAGGTTTCATGGCCTTAAACCTTAACTTCCATGGTTCTGCCTCTGATGCCATTCTTCCTTGAATTTGTCCCTTTACTGTCCCCTCCAGTGCAGACTAGCAATAATTCTATTTATGTAGGTCTTGCAAAAAATTTGTTGACTTGGCAAGTAATATACAGGAATCAAAACCATTAGACAATAAGGCCTTCCACAAATCCCTCTAGATAACTCCGTCTCCTTCCTGGCTTATCTTGTAATGGTGGACTGGTTCCATATTTGGGTAAATCCTCACATGGGGCAATATTCTCTGAGGTTTCACTTTCTGGAAGCTCAGAATTTTTTAGAACGTCAATTTCTGGTTTCTTTGCACTTAAAAGTTCAGTCTTCAGCCTATGTCTTTCTTGACACATTTTACTCTAATCTGCATGGAGAAACTAGGATTCATCTTTTACATTTACCTTGGAAATTTCCTAAGCCAAGCATCCCAGTTCATAACATTCACATTCTCCCTTCCATCCAGCACCAGAATCAATTTTGCCAAACTTTCTGCCACTGCAAAATAATGGTTGCCCTCCTTCCAATCTGCAATGGAAGTATCTTTAGAGTCCATGTTTCGACCAACAGTCTCTTCAAAGCAATCTATGTTTTCTCTGTCAAGGTCCTCACAATTCCTCCAGAATCCTCCCCTTAGTCATTTCAAAAGCCATTTCAACATGTTTGGTATTTGCAAACACGGCAGCACCCCACTTACCTGGTGCCAAAATCTGTTTTAATTTGCTAAGGCTGCAGGAATGCAATACATCAGAAATGGACTGGTTTTATAAGGAGGATTTATTTAGTTGCAAATTTACAGTTATTTGGAGGAAAGGCAGCTGGCTTTCCTGTGGTATCCTCTGTCGCATGGAAAGGCTTATGGCGGCATCTTCTGGCCTAACCTTTCTGGGTTCAAATGGCTTTTCCTGGGGCAATTCCTTTCTGCATCTCCAAATGTCTATGTCTGAGCTGCTGAGCTCTCTTATGACTTCTCTCTTTTAAGCCTCCAGTTAATCAAATTAAATATCACTCACTGAGGAAGGCAATCCCCTTAGCCAATGCAGATTTAATCAGTCATAGATGAATTTCACATGTGGATGATTTAAGTCCACAACAGAACAAGAGGGCACCAGTACCTGACCAAGTTGATATCTGAACCTAACTACCACACTTATTAATATTTTTGGTCTATGACACAATATCCCTATGTGGCATGCAGTAGTGTTGTATGATTTTCAGCCCAGTTCAGTCCACATATCTATCCTAATGTTTCACTGTGCCCTGTCTTCCTTAAAATTTGTACTTTTAAAGTATTCTATGAGAGTACTTTAACATCCAAAGCTCAGTTCAGTCCAGATCATCTCTTGATTGGTGTCTGTGCTGTTTGAGAGGATGTATGCAACCTAGAAAAGCCATGTTTTAATCCTAATCCCATTTTGTAAAAACAACTGTTTCTTCTAATCCTTATTCAGTACTGTATGTTCGAAACTGTAATTAGATCATCTCCCTGGAGATGTGACTCCATCAAGAGTGGTTGTTAAACTGGATTAGGTGGAGACATGTCTCCACCCATTTGGGTAGGTCTTGAATAGTTTATTGGAATCCTATAAAAGCGGAAACTTTTCGGAGAAAGGAGGAAATTCGGAGAAAGCAGAGAAGACAGAGCCACGTGAAAGCCACAAGAGAGAACACCACAGAATCATGAAGCAGAGAGTCCACCAGGCAGCAACTTTTGGAGTTGAAGAAGGGAAACGCTTCCCAGGGACTGGAGAGGAAGCTAGCAGATGATGCCATGTTCGTCATGTGCCCTTCCAGCCAAGAGAGAAACCCTGACTGTGTTTGCCATGTGCCTTTCCACTTGAGAGACAGAAACCCTGAACTTCATCAGCCTTCATGAATCAAGGTATCTTTCCCTGGATGCCTTAGAGTGGACATTTCTATAGACTTGCTTTAATTGGGACATTTCCACAGCCAAAAACTTGTTAACTTGCAACTTATAAAATTCCCCCCTTTAAAAAGCCATTCCATTTCTGGTATATTGCACTCCAGCAGCTGGCAAACTAGAACAGTGTCTTTAGCATCTTCCTCACTGGAATATTGCTGTCTCTTCTCCATTCAGTCAATATTGGCCTCAAGCATTTCATCTTCAACTCATCTGTTTTGATAAGCTTATTTCTATCCCATTTCTTTTCTTGTCCTATTATGAAATGGAATTATCCTACCTATATTCCTATAGAAAACAGACTCTTGCTTTTAATATCACTCACTCAACTGCTTTGGACAACATTCTGGCAGCGAGGAAATAGAAGATCTTGAAGTTCAAGGCAATTGAGTGAAAGAATGTGAAAATAACTCCTGTTATTTTGAGTCTGACTCATCAAGTAGCTGAAAAAAGGCATTAGAGGAAACAAAATTAATGAGCGAGTCTCCTGCTACCCTAGGAAGACACCCGAAAAGTCCCCACTGTTACGTTTTAAGTTAAGTCTTCAAAGCTAAATTTCTGGCTGCTTAGCAGAAGGTTGAGTGTTTAATAGTGAGGTTAAGGATAAGTTAAAGGACTTTTGAGATGGCTGACATCCATGAAGTCCTTCAGGTCATTGTGTTCTCTAAATTGAATATCTATACCACAATGAGAAAAGTTTCACTCCTTTGGGGGTAACTCGGATGTGCCTGGCAGGAAAGTCTCATACATCACTTATACCAGAATGGAAGCCTCAGGGGGTTCTATTGGTCCACACTCTTGGTCCAGCTCTCAGATCCGGGTGAGTCAGTAACCCTACTGACACCTTGACCTGACCCAACCCTCTCAGTAGCTCCCTTGTCACCCAGCCTGTACATGACTGCAAAAAAATTAGAGGGAGCAGTAACTACAGTGACCTGGCAGGGTTGCTATGGGGCAGAGACCAGACTAAAATACCAGTGCTGCTGCAAGATATGAATAAATTAGAAAGGGTTCAGAGGACAGACACAAAAATGACCAAGTACTTTAAAAGCAGACTATGTGGAAATACCAAAGGGATTTAAATTATTTAGCCTTGAGGTGTGAAGGCTGAGGATAAATAGAACGACCATTTTCAAACGGTGAAGCAACTGTCCTTCTTAAGTTCCACTGCAAACAGGCGCAAATAATTTTAATATTAGTATGATTTAGAAAATTAAGTTGTACAATCTCCTTCCTTGGAAATACGCATATACAACTGTGGGCAATTTAAATGTGATCTTCCGTACAATCTGGCAAATTGGATAAAAATATCATCTCCGCAGGTTTATCCCAGTTATACCCTCCAGAAGCTGAAACCAAGTAAGTCTGACTCCAAGGCTCATGGAGATGGTTACACTAGGAAGTACAATCTTCCAAAACACAACCTTATCACTTTTGGGTATAAAGTGCAAAGATAAGTCAACTTACAAATCTTAAAGTTAGTTTTGTAGTGAGAAAAATGCACCACCTAGCAGTAACTAGGTGACTATTTAAAATTAGTTATAAAAGATGTAATTAAATATTTTAAAGATGCCATATGAATTAGTAACAAGATAACCACTATTGCTGTTTTTAGTCCCCCATATTAGGGGATTTATGTTATTTAGATGTGTAAGATACTGAAAAAGGAAATCTCTAAAGCGCAGGTGAGACCTGCAGTCTGCTCTCATTTGGGGAACCATATGCTTTTGGGTGGACCGATATTATCAAGGATAATGGCTCCTTGTTATTGCTCTTTGTTCCAGCTTTGCTTTTCACTCCTAAGTTGTAGGACAACTTAAATGGTTGACTTGTTTAAAGTGCTTAATTACTCATGTGGTGGCTATTATCAATACAAACTGTCTACAGGATACACAGACAGCTATTGTGTCCCAGCTGATGTTACAATACTAAATGGGACCTGATTACTGTACATTGCTTTTCAATGCTGTTAATTTGCATGTTTGAATAAGTCTTTTGGGACTCCATTTTACAGCTATTGCTCCATGCATGCTGCTTGGGATCGCTTTGGGAAACAGTATGTGATTGGCTTTTTCTATTCATCAGAATAGAGGGTTTGGAGCTGCTGACACCAAGGCCATTATGCATTGCACCTATGGGTTTTGTGGCCCATTACATATTGGATTGCTGCACTTGCTTTTTCCGTTTTTTCCCCTTAGTACTCAGTTTCTGCTTATTATTGAATATTCCTCTAAAATGTTGAAAAAAATTAAGATAGTCAGGGGTAGATTGATAGATTTCTAGAATTAGTTTCATAAATGTTCATTGCAATGAATAGCCCTTTTAAAAATAACTTCGTAGGCAAACATTTTTTGTTGTTTTAGTTCATTTGGACTGTATAAGAAGTTAATGAGTAAGTCCCTTCAACACATTTTAAACTGTGTTCCCATTGAATTTGCCAGTCAGTTTAAGAAATAAACAAAAAAAATAGTTGATTTGGCAACATAAAAACCTACTTTAAATGTAAACATAAGTGAATATATTTAATGTGACATAATGTACATTAAATGTTCAGATAAAAGCCATTTCCATCATTTTCTGTGCTAGAGAACTTGCCTGGCAACCACACATGTGTGAGGAGGGATTTAACGCCCCATGGGCAACCTTAACCAGTGCAGGCGAGAGCCAATCCATAGCTATTCCCCTCTTCCACCTCTGAGCTGACCACTAGGGAGCACATTTTATCAGTGACTCTTCAGAGGGCTGCAGCGGAACTGAGCTCCAGCTGCCCACAGAGATGCCCAATTTAACAGCATGCCCTTGAATCTTGTCTTTGCCTCCTTTCCTGTTTCAGGAAATAGTGTGTTGAAATACAGTTACCTGCTTGTCTCAGTTTCTGCTTTCTGGAGAAACGTGATCTAAGACATGTATTGTTACATAAAACTGTGCCCTTATTTGTAAAATTGGAAATAACAGAGGTTACTTCATGATGTTGTTTGTGGGAAATAAAGGTAATTGTAAACAAATTAACATGGAGCTTTGCACATATTAAGTATTCAATAATAAAATCTGTTTTGTTGTTGTTAGTTCTAATTCAGTTCTCAATTGAATTGCCTTGATTTTACTGTCAAAATGATAATGGCAATGTGATTTTAAATTCTACTTTATACCAAATCTTTGCAGGCTTTCTGTGCAGGAGAAGATTCCAAAGCAGTGTCTGGGCTTAAAAGGAAAGTTAGATTGAAGCTATGGGTACAAAAAGGGGAAATCCAATTTTTTATGTCCCTAAACTTGCAAAGAAATTGCTTTTGATTTTTTTTTAAACTTTCCTGTTAGTCATTAATCATTCAAGTTCGAGAAAACAATAGTGTGTTGGATATAAGAAGTTTGTTGGAGAAGAAGGGAAAATTAAAGTTGTCTAAGAAAATACAATTTGTACATGTAAACATCTGAAAATAATGTAATTGTCATTGGGGAGTCTGAGAGAATGGGTTGATTTGGGTTTGAGAACCTGTCTAGGACAATTCAAGCCAACTCTTTCTGCTTGCTTTGTGGGCTCTAAGAATTGGAAGGTACTGTTTTATATATTCTATTGTTATGTGTATTTGGCTAGGCAACTACAAAGATATTGAATAATGGATTGTGTCATGCAATAACAAAATGGATAAAGCCTAGGTCAACTGTTTAAGAAAGCAGTTATTATTCTTGGAATCAGTTGTTTTAGTAGACAGGAAGTAAAAAGAAGAACATTTGCCTAATAAAGCAGAGTTTGGGCGGCTGCCGTGGCTCAGCAGGCAGAGCTCCGACCTGCCCTGCTGGAGGTCTGGAGTTCGATCCCTGGTGCCTCCTGCCCATATGCAAATTAAAAAAAAAAAAAAAAACAGAGTTTGGGGGCATTGATCACACCCACACACAAAAATCCGTGTACACACACTTATAAAATCTCATTCCATGCCAGATTACATTCTCAGGCAGTGGTTGCTAATTATAATAATCTGTAGATATTTATTAAAATACAGGTTTCTGAGTCCTACTTCTGGACATAATTGATTCATTTGGCCTTGAGTAAAGCTCAAGGACCTATAATTCCTCAAAACTTTTTAGATGATTTTGATAAACATCCAAGTTTGGGTGTTTCAGTACAGTTTAATGGAAAGTTTGCAGCTTTCACCCCCTGAATTGTATAGAGGAACCATAGAAATAGGAAAGAAATGCCAAAGGTAGTAACAAGGGCAGCAGAAACACAGTTACATTTTTAAAGAATGTTTCAGACATAGGAAGCAAGCAGACCAGGGCAAATTAACCTAGGTTTATCCAAGGAAGACACCAGAAAAAATAGTACAGATAGAGGATTGGAAGCAAACTCCATCTCTACCAGTAAATGGTCTCTTCTATGATTATATTGACTTCTCATTTTCATTCGCTACATTTATCAAATTGATTCAAATAGTCAAGAACATTGTCCCAGATTCTATTTTATACCTTATGTGTGTATGTATAGCAGATGCATCTGTGCATGTACTTGAGCACAGTTTTTAAAATAAATGAAACATTATTGAGAACATCTTCCTAATTTTTTAAGGTATTGATTTCAAAAATTAGTCAAAGGATAATTTTTATATGACAGAATTTAAATTCAATTAAAACTAAGAAAAAAGCATTAAATAATTTAACTAAAATTGAAGTTTTTTTTTACTTTGGTTTCACTCTTCTATTTATTAAAAACAAAAATAAGTTTAAAAGTAAAGGTGACAAGTTGCTCTACAAAAGGGTTCTGTAGAAATGTATGATAAAAAATAATATTCAGAGACATATTATTTTCTCAAAACATAATATTGCATTTTTACCACTAACATTTCAATATACGTAATCATTGAAGAAAATCCTAAAGAAAAAAAAAATCAGGGATTATTCCTGTGGGCGAAATTTTTGAGTTACCAGAGTTTCTACCTTCACTGTATGTGTGAAAACCCCAAACCATCCATTTCCCTGCTCAAATTGTGATTAAGTGATCTTTAAAATATAAAGATATAACATTTTTTTCTTGTTTTGCATGCTGTTACATTGACTCAGCTGTCTTGAGACCTGTACTTGATTGCTTAATCAAAGAGAATCAAGTAAGTTGTTTTTTTTCAGATGAAAATATATTCTGAAAAAAAGAATTATGCAAGAAGAAAGATCTATGTACAAACAATCTTAGAAATTATTGTCTAGCTAATTTCATCCATTTTAGAGCTTATTAAATCACTAGTGTTATTTTTGAGATTTATTCTTACAGTATGCTAAAATATAAAATCGAATCCTGTAGTCTTTAGCAGACAATAAAAGAGAATTATCAAATAAAAATAATGTTTTCTTTTCAAGTAAACTAATTCCTTGATGTGTTATTTTAAATATTTGCATTATTTTCCACATTATGCTATTTGGATGAGGTCATCACCCAGATTCTACTTTGGAGATAATAATATGTATCTGATTACTTATTTGCTATACCTCACTGAAAGTTCTTTTAATGACTATTATAGTCCAATAATTTAGCAATTCATGGGCCTTATGGTATTCCTTTTCTGTTGAGACGTGTTGAACAATTCAGATTTTCCTGAGTTTTAACAGAAAAAAGTAACGATTTCAGAAAAATGATTTTCTGAATCCCCACTGCACTTGCTTTTAAATTTTAGCATTCCTAGAGATTTCCTTGATACTTAGTGCCATGGTTATAGTCATATAAGTCAGAGTAAAATCCGAATCAGAGTTGCAGATGTGAAGGACACATGTTTTCGTTTGTTTTTTTTTTTTAAAAAGGGCAGAAACTTCATATAAAGTCAGCCTTGTCTATGTGTGGGTTTTCAGAATCTCACCATGAGAACTTTAGATTTGCATAAACATAAATGACAGTAGAAAGGAACAGAGAAGGCCTGCACTGGGGAAAAATGTTTTCTTGCTGTGATCTGCCACTATCTATTCCTAAGCTTTGTGCAAATCTTTATATTTTTGGAGGTGACATTATAAGCATATATATATGAAACTCATTATAATTCCAATATACTAAATTACCATTGCTTAAACCCTCTGCTTTGACAGATGACCCATCCAATTCCCTATCATGTCATACTTCTTACAATTTATTTTACTTAAGAAAAGAATAACAACAACAAAAAACCCTAGGGCCACGGTGGCTCACTGGCAGAGCTCTCACCTACCATGCCAGAGACCAGGTTCAATTCCTGGTGCCTGCCCATGCAAAAAAACAAAACAAAACAAAAAACCGAAAGCTCTACTTTAGAATTTTTCTAATACAATATAATCACTTCTCAGGTGAATTTCAATGGTTTCTATGTTGCTACTGAACAAAATAAGCCCCCCCCTAAATTAAAAGAAAAATAAATATTTTGGATCATTCTGAACTATTTGTAGAAGATTAAACATACACTCACAAAAATGCAATCACAGAAGTTATCAAGACTGTTGAGTATCTGTAGTTGTCACTTGTTTAATGGAATTACCATTTATTGGAGACAGTTTCAACAGATCATTACATATTCTTCTCTGTGGACAAGTTTTCTAGTGAATAAGGCAACACAAAAAGGTTTAAGATGAATTATTCATTATTTAGTATCCTTTTATGCTCACTGCACTGCAAAGTGAATTATGTAGTAGGTGGCATGTGTCAATTACACATTCTGTCAGAAAGAAGCACTGAAAGTATGACAAATCTTCAGTAATCATGGTTTATATGTTGAAACCAATTCTTTTAGTCCCTAAAGTGTATTTGAAGTTAATATTAGAAATTTCTGGATACAGGTGGGTATTTCTAAAACAATGCCAAAGAATGCTAAGGGTTAAGTTTCTATTTTTCAACAAAATGAAGAGGAAATTAATGGGGTAGTCCAGTGTTAACATGCAGTATTTAAGACAGCATATGTTAAGGTAAATCAGAATACAGGGTAAAGGATGATGTTGACTATACTTTAAAGCTTCAACTTCCATGTAAGACCAAAAGAAGAGATGCTTATTTGATACAAAATTTATATTCTCTGTAGCACACTAATTTAACCTGTCTGGTCAGTTTGTTCAAACAACATAATTACATGGAAACTTGAATAGGCATTGAGATCATGTTATTTTGTACAGGTTGATACAACAACCCATACATTCCAAAGTAATTTTGGCAGAAAAAAAAAATGTTTAGAAAGTTCCCTGAGGAACTAGGGAGAAATGTGGGAATATTTAACTTCCCCACCTGGGGAATACTTGATATTGTCACAAGCATTAGGGACTACCAATTCAATAAGCCAAGCCCTTGATCTTGTATATTTATGCCTAAGAGTCACCCCCAGAGAACCTCTTTTATAGCTCAGATGTGGCCTTTTTCTCTTCGTCAACTCTGCAAATAAACTTACTGCCCTCGCCAGCTGTATGGGGCATGACTCCCAGGGGTGTGTATCTCCCTGACATCATGGGACATGAGTCCCAGGGATGGACCTGGGCCTGGTATTATGAGATTCAGAAAGCCTTCTTGACCAAAAGGGAGAGGAGAAATGAAACAAAAAAAAGTTTCAGTGACTAAGAGACTTCAAAAAGAGTTGAGAGATCTTTCTGGAGATGATTCTTAGGCAGTATATAGATATTCCTTTTTAGCTTCTAGTGTATTAGAACAGCTAGAAGGAAATACCTGAAACTGTTGAACTGTAATCCAGTAGCCTTTATGTTTGAAGATAGTTGTATAACTATATAGCTTTTATGGTGTGGCTGTGTGGTTGTAAAAGCCTTGTGACTGATACTCTCATTATCCGGTGTATAAGCAGATGAATAAGAAAATAGAGACAATAAATAAATAAATAATAGGGGGGATAATGAGTATGGTAGTTTAAATTCTTTTTTTATTTTTATTTTTTTAAGTAATGAAAACATTCAAAAATTGATTGTGGTGATGAATCTACAACTATATGATTGTTCTGTGAGCTATTGGTACTATACTTTGGATGATTATATGGCATGTGAATATATCTCAATAAAATTGCATTTAAAAAGAAAGAAAAAAGAAGCAGTGCTGACACTTTAAAATCTGCACACTTAATATCTTCATTTTCTCTTTCCTCCTTTTTTTCGTGTAGAGAACTAGATTAATACAACATAATACACTGTAGTTAACATTACCTATTTGCCTAAGATTAACTCATTTTTAGAGTAAGTTGATATGGTGCACTTCTCAAGAGAAATGAGCAAGTAATTTTGATGCTTCAATTAAATTGCCATATCTTTTAGTGTTTTCATTTGACTTGGTAGGAGACTAAACACAACCCCTTCTACTCTAATGGAAGAGAGATTTCAGAACATATACTGAAATATTAGATTTTATCACTATAACATGTGTTTGTAAAATACTTGGGCTGATTTTTAAATAAATGAACAAGACGCTCAGTAAAAAAAAAAAAAGACAGCATGTGCTTACACTGTCTCACATTCTCCCTCTCTTTGATGACCCTTTTGCCAAATCTCTTAACAGTCACTCCAGAAAACCCTCTAAAACAGAAAATAAGCAATACATAGGATGTAGTTTTATAGTCTGACTCTTCTTGTAAAATATCCAAAATAAAATATAATAGTGAGCCCTAAAGGTAGGCTGGACTGGTCTGATGGGGCATTGTGTGACCCATCATTCGACATCTCTGCAGAAAAGAAAGACTGTGGCATAGAGCCTTGACATTGCCGAAAGACAATTGGTTTGGTTTGCGAAAGTTGCCAGAATGCCATGTACCAGGAATAGGTTGGCTTTTACATTAGAGGTTCATTAGCTTACGGATTTACAGTTCTAAAGCCTTGAAAATATTCCAGTCAAGACATTAACAGGATAATACCTTCTCTGAATACCAATTGCAGAGGAGCGTGGGCTCTTCTGTCAGAGAGCAAGGCACGTGGCAATGTCTACTGGCCCTGCTCTTTTGGGTTTCACTGCTTCAACCTCTGGCTTCCCCATCTATGATTGTTTTCTCTATACTTTTCTGGGTGTTTTTCTGAATTCATAGCTTCTGTATGTATTTTGTCCTCTTATAAGGGGTTCCAGCCAGAGGATTGAGCCCACCTTGCATCACGTGGGTCACATCTCTGTTGAAACACCTAATCAAAAGGAACCACCCACACTGGGTCTACATCACAGAAAAGGATTACAAGAAGATGGCCTTTTCTTGGGTACATAACAGCTTCAGACTGCCATAATACTGGAGATTTAAAGCAATAACGTTGAAAATGAATGCATGAGAAAGAATAAAAGTGTAAGTCAGATAGACTGATAGTACAAATAAATAGAAGTCAGTACATGTAAACTGATTGCTTACCTTAACTGAGTATCAGAGTCTTTTTATATGGTCAAAAAGTCTTATTCTTGTGCATATCTGGACTCTCTTGATGCTGCCCTCACTCATTCCCAATTAGAATTCCAATTAAGAGTACTCTTCCCTCATTTCAATGGCATTTATTTTTATCTCTGCTTCAGTTTAATTTAGATGAGCTTTCTCGTATTTCTGAAGTGAGTGAAGAGGAAACAAATAGAACCTTGATGTATATTTACAGATGAAATATTTGGAAGGAGCTGTGATATTGTTTTCACTACAAAATCTACATTACCCTTCTATCATTGACAATTGGGTATGTTTTCATTCTTCAAGTCATCACTCTTTATCTCTTGGGCATCTGCTTGGGCATCACCAATAGTTCCAGGAGTAACTAAAACCCCGAGAATGGTACGGATCTCATCATTTTAGAAAAAAAACATGTATATTTGGGTCATTTCTATTTCCTTTAAAAATTATATTTTCAAGTGCAGATGGTAGGCACCTGGTTTATATTCTGCTTCAAATAATAAAGAATATTTAAAGTATATATCTGTCACATACATCTCTCTCCACACACACACACATACACACACACACACACACTCTAGTTTTGTTCACAAGACTGTCAGATAAAAGAAATGCTACTAGAAATATGAGACATTCAAGATTCAAAATGTTTAAAAATAAGTTTCATAGGTTTACATAAATAAAAATTTTGAATTACAATACACACATTAAAGAATATAGTTAATGCTACTGAATGATATACTTGAAAGTAGTTTGAATGGAATATTTTAGGTTCTGTATTTGTTACCAGAATAAAAGCAAAAAATAAAAAGACCATAGAAATGTGCAATACAGAGTAAACCCTGATATAAATAATGAGTTATAGTTTATAATATAATTATAATGATGTCACATTACTTGTAACAAAGTTACCACACTAACTCAAACTGTTAATAATAGAAGAAAACTGTGGGTGTGTGGGTGATACAGTCTCTGTACTTTCCAAATGATTTTTTTTTCTGTAAACCTACAGTGGCTCTAATAAAAAATGAAATAAAATTAACAGATCTATTGGGAAAATAAATAAAAGGCCTGGCATAATAAAAAATGCATACATTAAAATGGTATTTCATATTAGGTATGTGCATAGAGTGTTACAAATAAACTTAAGCTAAACTGTGCCCTAGGTGACTTCAAAGCAATTGTTTGAAAAGCTAACAGTATAGTCAGTGGGTTGTTTGGTAAGTTAATAACAAAAGTAGTTTGCCACTTTTGGTTTGTTTGTTCAATTGACTGGATCAACTCATTGTTTACATCATATTGATGAAACAATGAATCATAGCTCTGTCATTAATCATGTGGCTTGTCAACCACAAAACGATGGATTCTCTATTCACAGTAGCTTTCAAATGAGAGTGATCACCAACTCACTGGATCAATTTCATGTTAAATGAATACGATAAAGCTGCTGAGATTATCAGACGACTTTTGCCATACCTAATTGTTTCTGTTACATGATAATGTGGGAAGAAAGAAGAATGGTGAGAAAAGATGATGGTGCCAATTCTCATGAGAAAACACTAAAAAACTATAGTCTTGCATGATAGCTTATTTCACACATAACTGCTTGATAGAGTAGAAGCAGTGACAGGATGTTGAAATACAGAATTCAAAAAAAACTAGATAGAATGCGATTTGTCTCATCAGAAAATTTCTATATGATATTGAATTCTTCATTAATGACTACATTAACTTGCATAACTAATTCTTTTCTTTTAACCTTCATTTCTCTATCTGTGTAATGGAAAAATATAACAGAGCAAATAAATTGCCTCCCAGGAATGGTTTGATGATCCAATGATTTAAATATATGAAATCGTTCTAATTGTAAAGTAGAGCATAAGTATTATGACGATTGTTGAGTATATCAGGTCAAATTGATGCAGGCGTGGTCCTGGTACCTTATTGAAAGGAAAGAATGCTAAATATTCTTACAGATTTGTTAAAGCTGCAGAAAAGTACTGACAGTGGATGGCTTGAATAAACTCCATAACATGTGTTAGAGACTCTATCATTGTGTTTGAAAGCAGCTGAAACAACGGGATAACAACAAAAGAGGCATTCTGTATTAGGTAAATTAGTCTAATAGAGGATGCAGATTGCCACAGTACCATTAAGATTATGTGAAAATCAAATATTCGAGCTGCTGAAAGATTTGAGCAGCCATAACCAATACTTATTTATCTATTATGGCTTCGTGTTCAGAGATTGAAGTATGCGACTTTTTGCAAAATAAAATCATATATGCTTTGTCTAATGTAGTAGAATATTTGTATTCATCATTAGAAATCATGTATACCTATTTTAATTTTTTCTAGTCCTCATTTTTTTGAAATTTTGTTTAAACTTTCATTGGTTATCTATTCAAATAACAGCCAGTTTAATTTCAGCCCCCCACAAATGAGAGAAATATTTGATATCAGTGCATAGTGTACTTTTGTTTTCATCATTTATTGCTCATCATTATTGGGAAATAGAACTATCTTTAAACTTTTTGTTTACTAGAGATTGCTTCTATTCATTTGAATCTCTGCATAATATTCTACAATGTTGAATGTTACCCAAGATCCTGTACAAAAGTAGATGAGATGAAATAAAAGAAGAGATTATCCAGCAAACCAAAGGAACCAGAGGATGACATAGTTGGCCAAAGCTGTGTGAATTGAAGGGCACAATTACTGACTTCATTGAACTTATTACTAATAGTAGATACACACAATTTTACTTTTCAAGTGAATAAGCCTTTAAGGATATGTAGTCAGGCATTTTTATTCATATATAGAAATAATATATTAGGATCGGTTTGCTAAAATATGAAAATGAAACTATATATTGAATTATATATAAAATAATTGTATATTGAAATTATATAATGTTGAGGGAAAGTGGGTTCATGCATAGGTCATACGTGGAACTTTAAATTTCAGGAGGAGCAAATGTATCAGGAGAATACTTCAGCAATTCATTTCAGAATCTTTTAAACGTGTCTTCCCTTTGATTGATGGTGTACATCTAGGAATTTATCCTGAGGAAATTACCAGGCAAACATATGCAAACATATGTAGGTGGATGCTCTTTTATGTTTTATATATGATTAAAAACATTTGGAAACAGCCAAAATGTCAATAAGGGATGGACTCCATATATTATTATATCCATACAACGGAAAGCCCTGCAGCATTTAAAACTCACATGTGTGTGGTGGGGTGTGAGAAAATGTGGGGTGTAGAGGAGAACAAAATTTCATAATATTGTTCAAGTGAAGATGGGCTGAATTGTATGAATTGTGACTAGGCTCTATTTTATGCAACAACATTGTAATACTCTAAGCTAACTAGATGCACTAAGCTTTTTAAAAGATGTTTTCTTCTAATTTATTTCATGAATTTTAATTGTTGAAAACTTAGAAAATGTGCATAAGTATGTTTTAAAAAAATCGCCATAAGTCTGTCATTCAAAGATAATCAATTTTAATAGTTTTGTTTTTAATTTTACAGGTATTTACTAGGTGGGTAAAAATGTATAGATAATGTCTGATTTCTTTATATTTCTACACCATGTTAAAAGTCAGTCTGTTTTCAAATACCAACATAATTCAATGTGAATATCAGACTTTAGATAGAAACAGAAATTCAAATGTCAGGATCCCTGCACTTTAGAAGCAGGTGGTGTTTATTGCCTCAGGCTTTTTAAACGTCTTTCTATCTTTACTAACAACAAGGTGGGTGGGACTGCAAGCTGCTATATATTTAACACCACTCTTTAATTTTAAAGAGTTTATAATACGTATTTTTTTGATGACTAATTCCTAAGGTGAGTCACTCTAAACTGCATAGAAACATTGTTTTATTTTGAGCAAAAAAAAAAAGCTGGTAGTTTAATCAAGATATATTTTTGGCAGGGAACCAAAAGCCAAAAATGGATTTTTGCTTTATTTCAAAAAAAGGCATTGGGAAGGTGACAATTTAGCAGGGATATAGCTGTAGGTGTGATGACACCACCTTTAAGGCCATGTCTTCAAAGAAAAATTGACTTAACGAGTTGATTCAAGGTGTTTAGATGGAGAAGTGGCTACATCCTATATATAAAGCATAAGGAGACATTATTGATATTATTTATATAAATAATAATGGCTGGTGTGCACTAAGATATTTTACCTCGATGGTTATAGTCTCGTATTTCAAAGAACAATGTTTCTCAAGCTTGACACTGTCACCATTTTGTGACCGTTGGCATTTTGTGCCAGGTACTTTGTTTGTGGGGGAAGCATGTTCTGTGCATTGTAAAATATTTACCAGCATCCCTGGTCTCTACCTACATTTCCCGAGTTACGACAATCAAAAGTGTCTCAAGTGAACCACAGTGGCTCAGCAAGCAGAGTTCTCTCCTGCCATGCTGGAGACCCAGGTTCGATTCCCGGTGCCTGTTCATGCAAAAAAAAAAAAAAAAAATGTTTATCTAGATATTGCCGAATGTCACCTAGGGAGACAAAATCACCACTGGTTGAGAACTATTGTCTTAGAGTATATCATGGAATTCCCTTACTCTTATTTCACAGGGCTGTGTTATAGGGAGGGTTAAGGGCCTTTTTTTTATTTAAGGAAGTGAGGTAATGTCCACATACTTTAGAAAGCTAACGTATTAGGCCTTAGACCTACCTACCTAGGAAAAAATATTTCTGCCAGGCTACAAAGAGGATTCCATATTGGCATCTGGGATTCCATGTGGGTGTGTGGGCTAACTCTGAGCTCTTAACCAAATATTTCTTCACCTGGATATTTCTGGTATCTGCATGTGATCTGGATATGTAGGCTACTTAATGCACAACTGAAACATTTTGGTCACGGATGTGTGATGATAGCACAACAGTGTACACACAGTTAACGCCGCTGAGCTGTATACTTGAAATGTTTGGGTTAAAATGGGGAATTTTATGCTGCATATATGCTATCAGAATCAGATTCTTTTAAAAAAGAAAATATATCTTTTGGAAATAAAAAAGAGTCAGTCATCCACTCCGCTGAGCTAAATCGCTATACTTCATACTTAGGTTATTTTGCGTAGTTAAGATTATACTGATTAGGCCTTCATTTGATAAATATATTCAGCAGCACTGCCTATCATTTGGAAGGCACTGTGAAAGGCGCCGGGGTCTTAGTGCTGGACAATACCTCTTCTTTGCTCTAGAAAATGCTGTGAGAAGAAATAAAACAGGAGGAAGATAAAACAGAGTGATAACAGGGTAAATGACCACAGGATGGTATATGAGCACATATGAGAGGAACAGTTATTCTGGGAATGGGAGTTTCTTGGAAAAATAAACTTTTCTTTTCCTTATAATTCTTTATTCAAATGTGAACCCTCAAGAATAAGGACAGATAAATTATTTTGCATATTCCGGACTTCATACATGTACTCTAAAGCACAACTCAGAACTCATTTCTTCTCACGGAAGTCCTACAAGTTAAACTTCTTCCTGACACTTGGTGGCTATTATTGTGATTATTATACTCACTGATATTATAGGAAATGATCTTATTTTCTTTCCAGCAAATGCATCTCCATTGCAATTGTCAGCCTTGTATAATCGCTGGCCTTGATGACCTCTGTGAAGGCTCTTTCGTGAAAACTATTTCCTGGGCCATTTTAAAAAAGTAATTTCCCGTTCAACAAGTTGCTTGGATAGGTTTTCTCCAAATCTGTGTCTGGTCCAAGAACAGTACTCCCTCCACTATAGCTTGAAATTATAGATAATCAAATTAAGTAAAACATATTTGGGAAAGACGATACGACCCTCCTTAGATCAAGGAAACAGCTTTCCAATTTTGTCTACTTGACATCGGCTAACTTTTAATTTAAGACAGTAAAACTTGCAATGCTGAAAATCGGAGAATATTAAGTATTTGTATTGAGTGTGTCAAACATGGCCCACAAATACAATATAAATACTGTAAAAACAGTATAAATTCCTTCCTATTTTAGAACATGTTAAAGTACATTGAGAGAATCAGAGTACAGCTAAAACTTTTCTTTTTGTTGCTGTGATTTTTGTTTTGCTGTATTAATATGATCTTGGTTGCTTGTTTGCTTGTTTCATTGACTTATAAGTTTTTGGTGGGTTGTTTTTGTGATGCTGAATATTGCTGAGAATAATTTTGAGCTGTACTCTGGAGCCAACGTGAAAAGAATATCTTTTCCCAGAGAGAGACGTACAATATTAGTTGTCTAATGTGACATGTATTAGTGTAGCAAGGATCTATGAAAATAATATCATAGTATAAAACATCAGAAGAAATCATGAAAAGTGCCTGATAACAATCTATAGAATGACGGTGCTTGTTGTTTATGGGAGAGAAGATTGGATGGTAAAGGGATAGGACTTCATTTTACCATGAGCATATTCATGAAGTCTTTGTGGAAATTTTTTTATGGAGGAATTTTGGAATTAATTTAGGGAAAGAGAGCCTGAATATAAAGCTAAATTAAATCTTGTGGATTTTTCAAATCAGACTGGATTTTGTGTTCACTGTTGTGATGGTTAATTTTATATGTCAACTTGGTAAGGTTATGGATCCAATTACTTGATCAATTTGTCTAGATGTTGATGTGAATATATTTTGTGGATGTGATTAGTATTTATAATCGGGTGACTTTAAGTAAAAGCGAAGACCTTCCATAGTGGGGTGGGTCTCAATCAAAGGTGTTCAAAGCAAAAATCTGAGGTTTCCTGGAGAATGCATTCTGCCTCGAGACTACGGGCATAAAAACCCTTTCAGCTTTTTCTGAGTCTGTAGGCCGCCAGCCTGTTCTATAAATCTCAGCCATGCCAACCCCCCAAATTATGTGTCAATTCCTTAAAATAAATTTCTTTCTATATATGCACACTGTGGTAGTTTGAAGATAAATGACCCCAGAAGATCATATTCTTAAAGCTCATCCATTACTGTGGGTGGGGCCTTTTGATTATTGAGGTTGAGGCGTGCCCCCAGCAGGTCTTAGTCCTTTATAAACGGGATGAATATGGAGAGAGAGATAGATGGAAAAAAAGCCACAGGAACAGAGGAAAAGTCATTGGAAACCAGAAGCTGTCAGCAAGGAAATCCGGGAGAGAAGGGAGAGACAAGCGGATGCCACCACATGCCTTGCCATGTGACAGAAGAGCACAGAATCACCTCAGAGCTGTGCGGTTTTACACTAATAAATGCCCATTGTTAAAAACCAGCCTATATTTGGTATATTTATGCAGTATATCAAACTAAAACACATCCATATACACATAAAGCCTCATGTGCAAAGAAAAAAGTGAGAATATAAATTTAAAAAATCAGAAATTAAGGGGAACATTACTACTGACAATCACTGAAATACAAAGGGCTATAAAAGGATACTATGAACAACAGTATTCCAATAAATTAGATAACCTAGATGAAATCCACAAATTCTTAGAAACACACAAACTACCTTTACTGATTCAAGAAGAGCTAGAAGATCTCGACAAACCGATTACTACTAAAGAGGTCGGACCAGTATTCAAAAACACCACAGCAAAGAAAAGCCCAGGAGCAGATGGCTGCAAAGTGGATTTCTTCCAAACATTCCAAGAAGACAGCTCCAATTCTGCTTGAGTTCTTTCAAAAAATGGAATATAAGGGAGCATGTCCTAATGCATTCTATGAGGATAACATCACCCACAAACCAAGGCCAGGTAAAGATACCACATGAAAAGAAAGTTACATACTAATATCTGTGATGAATATAGATGCAAAAATCCTTGACAAAATACTTGAAAACTCAATCCAACAGCAATCAAAGGAATTAGGCACCATGATCAAATGTGATTTATCCCTATTATGCAAAGGCGGTGCAACCTAAGGAGATCAATTAATGTATTACATTACATTAACAGAATGAAGCAAACAAACAAACACATACTCACCTCAATTGAGGCAGAAAAGGATTTGGACAAAATCCAAAACACTTAGAACAGTAGGAATGGAGGGAAACTTCCTTAAGGTGTAAAAGGGCATATATGAGAAACCCACAGCTAACATCTTACTTAATGGTAAAGGACTGAAAGCTTTCGGTCTAATACCTGGAACAAGAAAGGATGCCACTGTCACCAGGGTGATTCACCATTGTACTGCGAGTCCTTGCCAGGGCAATCAGGCAAGAAAAAGAAATAAAGTTGGAAAGGAAGAAGTGAAACTTTCATTCTTTACAGATGACATGATCCTATATATAAAAGTCCCCCCAAATCTACTACAAAGCTACTAGACCTAAAGAATGATTCAACAAAATGGTGGGGTACAAGAGCAACATCCCAAAATCAATAGTGTTTCTATACTCTAGAAATGACCAACCTGAAAAGGAAATCAACAAAAAATTTCATTTATACTATCAACTACAAGAACCAAATATCTAAGAATAAATCTAACCAAAGATGTAAAGGACTTGGACACAGAAAACTATAAAACAATGATAAAAAGAAGTTAAAGAAGACCTCAATAACTGGAAGGTCATTCTGTGTTCATAGATTGAAAGACGGAATAGCATTAAGATGTCAATTCTACCCAAGATGATTTATAGATTTAATGCAATCCCAAACAAAATTCCAACAACCTTTTTGTAGAAATGGAAAAGCCAATCATTAAATTTATATGGAAGTGTAAATAGCCAAAGCCATCTCGAAAACAAGAATGACATTGGCAGACTCATACTTACCAATCTCAAAACTTATTACAAAGCCACAGGAATCAAAACAGCATGGAGGGTGGTGCAACAGTGCCTTAGTGGCAAGAATAATTGCCTGTTGAGCTAGAGACTGGGATTCGACACCTGGAGAATGTCCATGAAAGAAAAAAAACAACAGCCTGGAGCTGGCACAAGGACAGACATATAGACCAGTAGAATTGAATTGAGAGCTCAGAAATCAACCCTTCAATTTATGGTCAACAGACTTTTGACAAAAGAGTAAAGACCCCTCAAATGAGATAGAATAGTTTCGTAGTTTCTTCCACAAATGGTGCTGAGAAAACTGGATCTCTATTTGCAAAAAAAAAAAAAAAAAAGGAGGAACCTTACCACACATCTTATCCAATACAATAATCAAATCAAAATGCATCAAAGACCCAAATATAAGATTCTGAACTGTCAAAAGCCTAGAAGAAAACACGTGGAAACATCTTTAGGCCTTGTGTTAGGCAATGGTTTCTTAAATTTTACCCCTAAAGCAAAATCAATGAAAGTAGAACATAGATAAATGGGACCTCATCAAAATTAAAAACTTTTTGCCTCAAAGGACTTTATTATGAAAGTAAAACAACAGCCTACACCCTGGGAGATAATATTTGGCAACCGCATACTCAAGAAATGTTTAATACCCAATATACAAATAAATCCTTCAACTTAACAACAAAAAGGCAAACAACACAATTTAAAAAATGAGTAAAAGATCTAAATAGGCATATCTCCAAAGAAGATATACAAATGGCCAGAAAGTACATGAAAAGATGCTCAATAACATTAGTCATTAGGAAAATCAAGTTAAAACCACGAGATCTCATTTCACATGCATTAGAATATATTTTAAAAAAAACAGTATCAAATAACACTGGTTAGAGAGGATGGAAAGAAATAGGAACACTCGTTCATTGCTGGTAGTTATGTACAATGGTGCAGCCTCTATGGAAGATAGTTTTGTGGTTTCTGAGAAAGTTAAACATAGAATTACCATATTACCCAGAAATATCACCACTAGGTATATACCCAAAAGCATTGAAAGCAGAGACTGGAACAGATATTTGGATACAAATATGCATAGGGGCATTATTCACAATTTCCCAAAGATGCAAACAACCCAAATGTCTGTCAACTGATGAATGGATAAGCAGAAGGTGGTATATACTTACAATGGAATATTATTCAACCATAAAAATGGAATGAAGTTCTGACATATGTGTCAACATGGATGAACCTTGAAGACATCATGTTGAATGTAATGAGCTAGACACAAAGGACAAAAATTGTATGATCTCATTAATAGAAGCAAGCTTATTGATTCAGAATCTAAAATACAGGTGTTTCAGGGGATGGGGTGGGGTTAGGGAATGAGAAGTTAGGCTTAAAACGTACAGGTTTCTGATCTGGAATGATGGAAATGTTTTGGTAATGGATGGTGGTGATGGGAGCATAATTATAAACATTATTAACAGCACTGAATTATATATTTGACTGTGGCTATAAAGGGAAATTTTAAGTTGTGTATACGATAACAGAATACAATTATTTAAAAAATCTATGGAACTACATCATATAAATGATGAACTTTAAGTTAAACCATGAACTATGGTTAATAGTACAGTAATAAATATGCACTTTCCTCAGTGTTATACACCTCCTGGCAATGACAGAGTGGTAGATGGAAATTCTTTCTTTTATATGTGATTGTGCTGTAAATGCACATCTTCTCTAATAAAGAATGAAAACCTTTAAATAATTAAAAATAGTAAAAAAAACTTCAGTTGTGTACAAAAGGGAAATTTCACTAATTCAGAGTCATTACTGTGAATTTTTTTAAATATATATACACAGATATTCTTTGCTATCATTCTCTTTGAAGTTTAATTTGTTGGATATTGGTATAGCTACTCCTGCTCTTCTCTGGTTGTTATTTGCATGAAATATCTTTTCCCAACCTTTCACTTTCAACCTATGTTTATCTTTGGGTCTAAGATGTGTTTCCTGTAGACAGCATATAGAAGGATTCTGCTTTTTAATCCATTCTGCCAGTCTATGTCTTTTGATTGGGGAATTCAATCCATTAACATTTAGTGTTATTACTGTTTGGGTAGTACTTTCCTCTACCATTTTGCCTTTTGTATTTTATGTGTCATATCTAATTTTCCTTCTTTCTACACTCTTCTCCACACCTCTCTCTTCTGTCTTTTCATATCTGTCTCTAGTGCTCCCTTTAGTATTTCCTGCAGAGCTGGTCTCTTGGTCACAAATTCTCTCAGTGACTTTTTGTCTGAAAAT
>PVIY010000132.1:0-264126 GCA_004026745.1 Myrmecophaga tridactyla | reverse complement strand
AAGGCATCCAGGGAAAGATACCTTGGTTCAAGAAGGCCGATGAAGTTCAGGGTTTCTCTCTCAAGTGAGATGGCACATGGTGAACACAGTCAGGGCTTCTCTCTCAGCTGGAAGGGCACATGGCGAATACGGCGTCATCAGCTAGCTTTCTCTCCTGGCTTCCGGTTTCATGAAGCTCCCCGGGAGGCGTTTTCCTTCTTCATCTCCAAAGGTCACTGGCTGGTGGACTCTCTGCTTCATGGTGCTGCAGCGTTCTCTGCTCTCTCTGAATCTCTCTCTCCAAAATGTTTCCTCTTTTATAGGACTTCAGAAACTAATCAAGACCCACTCAAATGGGTGGAGACATGTCGTCACCTAATCCAGCTTAACAACCACTCTTGACTAAATCACATCAACCAGGCAGATGATCTCATTACAGTTTCAAACATACAGTATTGAATAGAGATTATTCTACCTTTATGAAATGGGATTTATATTTAAACATGGCTTTTCTTAGGGGGCATACTTCCTTTCAAGCCAGCACACCTATGTACAACTGTACACCAACAAATTAAATAATCTAGAGGAAATAGACAAATTTCTAGGAACACATAACTTACACAAATCAACTCAAGTAGAAATAGATCCTAAGAAACCCAAAACAGGTAAAGAAGTTTAATTAGTGTGGTTTAATTAGGAAAAAACACATTCTTAAATTTAATCCATTCCTGTAGGTACGAAACCATTGTAAGTAGGATCTTTTGATGAAGTTCCTTCAGTTAAGGTGTGGGCAATTCAATAAGGATGGTTATTAATCCTATTACTGGAGTCCTTTATAAGTGGAGTGAAATTCTAACAGAAAAGGTGATATTCAGCCTCTCACTTGAAGTGAAATATAAAGGAAAAGTTTCTTCTTCAAAAGAAACTAAAGACATCTTGAACCAAAAGAGGTCTGGACTAAAGATATCTTGAACCAAAAGAGCAAGCCCTCCATGTACGTGGAAAGGGTGAGTAGGCTCTGACATTTATGGGGAGGCTTCCACCATTGCTCAGAGTGTTACCACCCATTTTCTCAGGTGCCAAGGGGATTGTGGAAAGTGTGGCTGCCACATCAATGTTTGATGAAGGTTTAGCCTTGAGCCTGGCCATCATCCTGATGCTTGACAAGGGTACAACCTTCATGCCTGTATTTGGGAAGAGCAACAATCCAGTTT
This sequence comes from Myrmecophaga tridactyla, assembly GCA_004026745.1. Lineage (NCBI taxonomy): Eukaryota > Metazoa > Chordata > Mammalia > Pilosa > Myrmecophagidae > Myrmecophaga > Myrmecophaga tridactyla. Next base: position 262,933 of record PVIY010000132.1, on the reverse strand, counting down.
TTGGGAAAAGCATAGCCACTACAGAAGCCCTTAGAAAGGATGGCTGCCACTCCTTCAGGCCTGGAGGATGAAAAATCATTCTATAGATGACTCTCAGATCTTGAAATCTGATGGCATATGCCTTGCAGGGTTTTTGAACTGTTTGGGACCCTTGACCCCTGTTTTCTTTCCAATTTCTCCCTTCTGGAATGGGGATATTTATCCTATGCCTGTTCCTTCTTTGTATGTTGGAAGCAGATAATTTGTTCTCTAAGTTTCACAGGTCCAGGTAGAGGGGAATTGTTTTCCAGGACAGGCCACACCTATAATTTTGGTGAGACTTTGCACTTAATATTGTTACTGAAATGACTTAAGGTTTTTGGGATGTTGTGATGGAATAAATGTATTTTGCATGTGGAAATGATATGCCTTTCGGGAGTCCAAAAGGTTCAGTGTTGTGATTTGACATTGTATGTACCCCGAAATCATGTTCTTAAAGTTAATCCATTCCTATGGGTGCGAACCCATCATAAGTAGAACTTTTTGATGCAGCTACTTCACTTAAGGTGTGACCCACCTCATTCAGGATGGGTCTTAATTCTCTTACTAGTGCCATTTATAAACAGAATGAATACAGAGAGAGAAAGGGAGACGTAGAGGGAGATGGTGAAGGAGAGGGGCAGGGAAAGGGAGAAGGAGAGAAAGAGAGAGAGAGCACACACGAACACATCCATGTGTGCCATGGAAGCAAGGAACTGAAATTTAATGAAACCTAGAAAGAAAGGGAGAGACCAGCAGATGCTTCTACATGCTTTGTCCTGTGGCACAGTACTCAAAGATCACTGGCAATTGGGATTCAGGAAGAAAGCATTACCTTGATTGGGACATTTTTTTCAGCCTCAAAACTGTAAGCTAATATATTCCCATTGTTAAGTCCACCCATTTCATAGTATTGGCCTTCAGCAGCCTAGGAAACTAAAACACCAACCTTGAAATCTAGTGGAGTATGCCCTGCTGGGTTCCAGAGTTTTTTGGGACCATGACTTCTGTTTTCTTTCCAGTTTTTCCCGATGGGAATGGGAATATTTATCTTATGCCTGTCCCTTCATTGTACATCAGAAGCAGATAACTTATTCTCTAGGTTTCACAGGTTCACAGAGGGGAATTGTGTCCCAGAACAGACCACACCCATAACCAGTTTTGATGAACTTTGTACTGGCATTGTTTCTCAAATAAGGCTTTTGGGATATTGTGATGGGATGAATGTATTTTGCTTATAGAAGGAACATTCTTTTACAGGGTCCTAAGGGTGGAGTGTGGTGGTTTGAAATTGTATGTGTCCCACAAAAACATGTTCTTAAATTTAATCCATTCCTGTGGGTGTGAACCCATTGTAAGTAGGAACCTTCGCTAAGGTTCCTTCATTAAGGTGTGACCACCTCATTCAAGATGAGTCTTAATCTGATTGGTGGAGTCTTTTATAAGCACAGTGAAATTCAGACAAACTGAGTGAAAGTTATGGGAAGCAAGAGGCTGGGCATTGACAGAACCCAGAAGAGAAGGAAGAGATGAGAAGTCACTGCCATGTGCTTTGCCATTGACAGAGGAGCCCAGGATCACTGGCAGCCTGCCCCAGCATGGTGTTCTTCAGCAAGAAAGCATCACCCTGATAATGACTCTATTTCAGCTCTCTCTTATCTGTCAAACCATAAACAAATTTAAATTCCCATCATTAACCTGGTCCGCTGCTTGAGTAGCCTAGGAAGCTAAAGCAATCAATCATCTACCCACTCCCCTGAAAAAAAAAAAAAAAGCCCAGGACAGATGGCTTCACTGTTGAATTCTACCAGACATTCAAAGTAGAATTTAGCATCTGTCCTTCTCAACTTTTTCAAGAATTTGAAGAGAAGGGAATTCTTCCTAATCCATTTTATGAAGCCAACATTACCCTAACACGAAAGCCAGATAAGTATTCTACTACAAAAAAAGAAAACTACAGACCAATATCCCTTATGTAAAGATGCAAAATAAAAGGCTACCAAATAGAATCCAACAGCATATTAAAAGAATTATACATCATAACTAGCCAGGAATGCAATGGTGGTCTAAGATAAGAAAATCAATCAATGCAACACTCCGCATAAACAGAATGAAGAGACAAATCACGTGATCATCTCCATTTGATGCAGAAAGTGCTTTTGACAATATAAACACACATTCATGCTAAAAACACTGAGAAAAATAAGAATAAAAGGTAACTTCCTCAACATGATAAAGGGCATACATGAAAAATGCACAGATAACATCAGACTCAATGGTGAAAGACTGAAAGCTTTCCCTCTGAGATCTAGAACAAGACAATGTTGCCTGCTTTCACCACTGCCCTTTGACATTGTATTATAAGTCCTTGACAGGGCAATAAGACAAGAAAAAGAAATAAAAGCCATTCACATCAGAAAGGAGGAAGTAAAACTATTGATTTGCAGATCCTTTATATAGAAGACCCCAAAGAATCCACAAGAAAACTACTGGAGCTGATAAATACAGCAAGGTTACAGGCTACAAAATCAACATGTAAAAATTGCCACTGTGGCTCAGTGGTAGAGTTCTCGCCTGCCATGCCTGAGACCTGTGTTCGTTTCCCGGTGCCTGATAGTGCAAAAAAAATAATAATGATAATAAAATAAGTTGTGCTTCTATACACCACTAAAGAATATTATTGAATAGAATTTTAAAATAATTCCCATTTATAATAGCTCTTAAAATAATAAGGTACTAAGAATAAATTTAACTAAGGAGATAAAGGATCTGTACACTGAAGACTACAAAACATTATTGAGAGAAGTAAAAAAAGTTATAAATAAATGGTAAGATTCCCATGTTAGTGGGTATGAGACCTAACATTAAGATATCAATATTGCCCAAAGCTATCTACAGATTTAACATGATATCTACTGAAATGCCAGCAGCCTTTTTGGCAGAAATTAAAAAGCCAGTCCTCAAATTCTTATGGAATTGCAGGAGCCCTGTATAGTCAAATTAATACTGTAAAAGAAGAACAAGGTTGAAAGTCTCATACTTCCCAATTTCAAAAGTTACTACAGTGCCACAGTAAAAAAAGCAGTGTGGTCCTGCCGTATTGATAGACTCATAGTCCACTGGAATAGAATTGAGAGTTCAGAAGTAAAGCCCCCTCTATAGCCAACTGATTATTGACAAGTGTACCAGGTACATTAATTGGGAAGAAGAACTGTCTTTTCATCAAATGGTGTTGAGAAAACTGGATAGCCACATGTGGAAGATAGAAGGTAGACCCTTACCTTATGCCGTGTATAAAAAAATAACTCTAAATGAGTCAAGGACCTAAACTTAAGAGCTAAGACCATAGAAACCCCAGAAGATAGAATAGAGGGGACCTTCAAAATCTTGTATTTGGTAATGATCTCTTAGATATGACACAAAAAGCCTCTATCTCAAATAATCGCAGAATGCAAGTCTTGAAAGCTTAAAGAAATAGCCTAGTATTAGTCCAGTGGATAGTCAGAGTATTCACTGCTTGGGACTGGTCCCTAAATTGTTGCCAGGCTCAGAACCATTTGTTTCCTATCTGCTGTGAGATAAGAAATTTGTACCCAAATGTTTATCAACTACATTCCTAGGCATACTGCTTATTTCAGCCGAAATGTTTATTTTTATAACTAGACTTGCTTGATGATTGTTCACATGTTGATTTATATCCTCGCACAAGCTCAATATCTTGACACTTCGCATAGTTTCCCAATGGGGAAACGGAGGCACAGATAGGGTAATCTCACATAGCAATTTACTATACTTAAATCTATGACTTCCCGCTCCCTTCTGCATATGCTTTGTACTACCCCATGCTCTCCTCTCGAACTATTTTTTGGATCCATGCTTGGTTTTAATCACGTAACTCTTAGCTTTGTTAAAAATAATAAGCTCATTCCTACTTCCTAGTATTCTTCAGGTTATCTTACCCAGAAAGTTTTTTTTTTCCCTTTCCTAGTGGAAAAGAATCAGCATGTGTTATGGTGTTATTATTTAAATGTTTATAGTCTGCCATTTTCTGCACACCAAGTCCCCAGCAGCGTCTAGTCAGACGATGTAACACAGGTATCGTCTGCTCCATCTGGCCCTCGGCTTTCTGCAGGCAGGCCCCTATATGCTGCGGCAGCTGTCGGTCCATATGGTCTCAGGTGTAGCCCCAGGTACGGCATATTGCAGCATGCCAGTCGGCAGGCCTTGAGGCACGGGTGGTTGCTGGGAGGCGCACATCTGAGCGAAGTGGACACCGCTGTGCCCAAATCAGAGGGCAGAAGGTATTCTTGGCCTCCAGGATGATCTGAATTTCCAGGACCAGTTGGGGACCAAGAGGCAATACTAAATTGCAAACGTCAGTGGCAAGGCAACATCCGAAGAGCATAAAGAAAACTTGCTCTTTGCCTTTCTTGCTCGGAGCTCTCCTAGGTAGAAAGAAAGAATTTTGAATTGGTATGATGATCGAAAATAATGGGAAACTGATGTTTCTAAAATCTCTAAATGGGATGATTTGAGTGTAGTATTGTCTTCAAATTTGGCATTATTGCTTTAGGAGGTTTTTCCCCCCTCTCTGTTTAATTTTGAAATATCTAAGAAGGGGGAGAGTATTCCTAAAAGAAATCTGCATTGGCATTTAATAATTTTTGTTCTTATTTTATTTGGACTTTGTCAATAAGGTTAACTTATAGTGAGTTATGATCATTAATCTTTGAAAAATAAGAATTCCATCTAGAATTGAAAAATACCTGATCAATGGCAGTGAAGGATACAAAAAGAGATATTTTACAGTGATTTTTGAGTATGACATCTTACCTGCCTACTTTCTTCTAGAACCTTGAAAATCTGCACACTACTCACCTTTGACAAAGATGTGACATTTAGACCTTAATTCAGTGGGATTTCTTGGGGGTACTAAGAAGCCCTCTCTACCATATTTTACTATTCTGAATAACTTTCTGAATCTTTTAAAGTATTTTAAAATGTTATCCATAAAGCCCACGGGAGCATTATAATGAAGTTTCCCGAGAACTAAGGTACTCATGGAGATTATTAAGTTTGGGGTCTGAAATTGGTGAGTCTTTTTTGAGAATATTTGGGATTAGATGAATTCCCCAAGCCAAAGGAAATAGTAACGTATTAAATACACATTTCTGTGGACCTTGAAAATGAGACAAATCAAAGAATTTTAAGAACTCTTGTTTTTATATCTATATATTAAAATATGTGGAAGAATATATTTATTTTACAACATTCATAAATTCATGTGATTATGTGGAGATAAATCTATTAGATTTATGAAACTACTGAGCAAATCCAATTGCCAATTAAAGGGAAGTTTTGACTTGCTTTTACTTCCTGTACTTTTCAGTGGGCAGAAAAAATGTGCAGTAAGTAAGTAAATATTTACTGGTGACATAATTGAAGGGTTGAGCTCAAGGAACAGGGAAGAGAGATGGAATGATGAAAACATTTTTACTAATAATTTGCCTTATGGAAAGGGAGAGCATAATCTAAGTTTATAAATCATGTTGAATTATGAAATGATAAAGATGTTTATATTCATAAACAAAGCAAAATATAATGAGGACAATGATGTTAATATATAGTAACTATGATTTTTATAATTATCTCCAATTTATAGATGGAAAAACTGAGGCTCAGAGAGGATAGATGATTTGTCAGAGATCGCCAGCTAACAAAGACTTGAAGCTAAGTCTGTCTACAAAAGTTTAGCTTCTAATTACTACACATTCTAACTGCTTCCTCCAAAAATAACCATGATGGAGAACAGCAGAGCTAACTTGCCAATTCTATGGAGAAAGAAGGGTCCTCAAAGCACATCAGAATATCCAAAAGAATTTTCACATCCTGAGATCACTGACTGTGTACAAGCCAGCCCAACAGAACAAAACCTTTATAGAAAATTAAGGTAGAACTAAATATGTGTGTGTGTGTGTGTGTGTGTGTGTGTGTGTAGACTTTTTAAATATTAGTTTCAAAATCCAAGTTCACATATATAAATTTAAAAAATTTTTCTTTTAATTTTTTAAAAAGTCAAAATCTAGCAACTAAATACAATTTTAAACATTTAATTTGTTGTGGCTTTTTCTGGTTATGCTGGGTATAAATACATACTGAAAGATTCCCAGGCATCAGGCTTGAGGATTGCATATCATCAACTCCATCAGCACAAAGACTTTTAATGTGCAAAGGTGAATGCAACTCAATTTTTAGGGAAAGTGTGTTGACCTAATCAGAGTGCATTTTCTATGCTAATGCATAAAACTCTGAAGTCCAATTCACTGTGAGCAACCCACTGTACACATTACTTGTATATCCTTAGAGGGTCTGCCAGGATAATCCATCTGAAATTATCTGCTTCCCTAAGAAGGTAAACTGCCTGTGTCCTTACCCAGGAAATCTTGACACCAGTCACTGTGATGGACACAGGGAGAGTTGTTTTCTTCTCTGCTGGACTCACTTGGCTGGTGAAAGAGATGCTGAACTTATTTCTAGAAAGAGTGTGTTAAACAATAGCTCTGTAGCTTTACTGAGATTAAGTAGGAATTAAGGTAATTTAAAAGAAAAAACAAAAGGAACGTTAAATATAAGAACAAATTTTTAAATCCTGAGCAAGGAGTTTTATAAGGTGAAAGGAATGCTGAGGATATCTAAGAAATGACTTTTGAAGAAGTATTTCAAAATGGACCAGATAGTTCATTTTGAAATCAACTCATTAACATGGCCAGGTGGTATAAAATTTTTATTACATTTTTAATAGAAAATAGTGTTTAGAACTATATAGCAGATTTAGCAGATCTTCCTGAGTTGTTACCCCTTTAGCAATATCACCTCTAATTTTGAACACATTTCTTGCTATGGGTTATTTACCTGTAGCATCCACATTGAGAAAATCCCAAGGGGCACTAACTGTATGCAAGATGCTTTATGCTATTCCTTCTCTTTGCATCTTCACCCCCAAGAGTGAAAGACATCTAGATTTTCAAATCCTTCAATTAACCAATTATTTGTGAGCTTTAATTATATACCTATTATGAGCAATATAGAGCTATGGGAAGGTTGTTTCATGTTTTGTGTTTTACTATCCTCTTCAGCATGTCAAAGAGGCTTATTTTGGGTTCCCTTTCATCCTAAGTCCTTAGCTACATCTGTTCCCCCATCATCCCTGACCTCTTTTCATGCTTTCCCAAATATTGTTACCTTCAACACAGGCCTTTCTCACCTGGAATCAAACATGCCATTCTCAATATTTATAGTACAGTATGCAGTGCAACTGAGACATTCCTTGCAATACCCAGAAAAATAACATCTGCTTTCCAAGAAGGGTGTATTTCTGAATTCCATCTGAAAATTCATATTCATCTGCACTTCTGTGCCTGTTATTTACACTGTTAATATTTTTATTCACTTATTGTGGGGTATTGTTATGTAAGAAGGTGTTTCAGGACACCATTTACTCAGAAAATTCTCCTTGAGATCCAGTTTCTTTCCAATTTCTCATGTGTCACGGAGTCCCAGGGTAGCTAAGGCTTATTTGGCTTTGCTATGCTGCTAATAGCAAAGAAGCTGTTTAGCCTTGCTTCCAAACAAAGGACTTAGCCGAGTAGCAATGCTATCAAATATTCACAGACAGGGACTGCAGAAGGGATCCTACTTTGGGCGGGAGTGTGGAGAGGGAGTTGTCTGTAGTTTGGGATTTGGGATTGTTAACACTGCGGCTCTGATAATGGTAGCCTCTGGGTGTTACCCTTGTGAGTTCTCACCAAGCATTGAGTATTGCATTTCTTCTAACACATGTTTCAGAATAGAAGCTGTAGCTGCTGGGTGAGAGAAGAAGGTTCTGGACTGGGAACAAAGAAAATGAAAAAAGAGAGAGAGAGAAAGACATGAGGACCTTGGATGGGAGGTGTGACATGTAGAAAGGTAAAAATAGGCTTTTAACCATTCTGTTGAAAATCACCAAAAGGACTTAGCAGGTAGGAATTCTCCAGTTAAAATGAAGGTTAATATTCATGACTAGAAATACCACATTATAAATGACTTTTTATTTTATTCTTGCTGATCTTGTGATGCATTAATCCTCTTCCTTGTCCTGCCCAGGCCTTTCCCTATTTATTTTTAGAGGTCCAACTTATATGTGTAACCTAATCCAATTTTCAGGTCAGAAAAAAAAACAAAACAAAACAACACACTCTCATTTCCACTTATCCATAAGGCAAGGCCTGTTTCTCTGGGAAGGCACTTATTTCCTTCAGAGAACATTTGTTTCCCACAGCCTGCATTCGGGGCACCCTTCTGTTTATCTTGGAATCCATTTCAGAGCGCCTACAATTGGATGCACAAAGTAGGTGCTCAGAAAGTGTTTGTCAAATTGAATTTAAATTAGATAGATGGGATTCTAGTGATAGAAAGCTCTTGGAAATAATGTGTTTCAACTTTCCCAATTAATAGATGAGACCATGGCAGTTAGATCATTAGATAATGAAAGATAGAGTCTGCATGTCCTATGTATTTCAAGGTAGGGAAATACAGAAACAGGAAGATCAGTTTATCAGAGAAATATCCTAAATAGAATAACGAAAGCAACCCCAAACTCTTTACACGGGTGGAACAAGAGATGCAAAAGGAGGTTGTTTTCATGTGTCAAATATTATTTTCATAGCAGAAGCAAAATTAACAATCCAACATAAAGAATTTGAGAACAGAATACTAAAAATGAACCTTGAGATGAGACAGACACTTCCTTTAAAATTTATAAATATCTTAAGCTGTTTCTTAAGATTTTCTGCAGGAGAAAAAAATAGATACTTGAGTAATATCTATTACTTGTGTAACTTACTAGATTGTAAGTTCCATGAGGTCAGGGGAGTTCCCCAATATCCTGCTCTCCTCTACCACACACACACACACACACACACACACACATACACCATTGCCTAACATAGCACCTCATGCAATGAAGGTGGTCAGTACCTTTTTAAATGAAAGAAAATTTTTAAGAATTTACTCTGGGATAGCATTTTTCTAGGCACTGATATTATAAAATTAAGTTCAATAAAATCTCTATCTTCGAAGGATTTCTAATCTAGTGTACCAGTATAAATTTCATGTTTGTAAATTTCAGTTAAACATGAGAGGTAAATAGCATGAGAGGGTCACCCAGGAAGAGTTGGTTAAATCTGCTTGCAAAGGTCAGATAATGCTGCACAAATGAAAAGTTCAAGCCATATTTTGAAATAGACATTTTTCTGGTAGACTAGGGTGGGTGCGGTGGGATACTATCCAATGTAGAGGAACCAGAATTAGTTATATGGGAGATGTGTGATGAATTCAAAGAACTTCAAGTAGTTTGCTATCACCAATGTATTAATCGTTGTGTGTGACATAAGATGTCTTATAGCATTAGTTTTGAGATTTTGCTAATCATTCCAGGTACAGAAGGGCTGTTGTTGGGGAATGAAGCATGTCCTGCACAAAAGACATGTTTAGGTCATGTTACCTGGTCCTGTAGGTATGAACCCATCATAGATAGGGACTTTGAAGAAGGTAGTAATTAAGGTGTGACCCAAACTGAATGAAGGTGGGCTTAATCCAATAAGGCTGAAGTCCTTATAAGCAAAAGAAATTGGACTCAGAGGAAAAGCCAGAAGAGCAGCCAGAATCTGGAAGTCAATGGAACCAAGAAGAAAAAAAGGCACTGCTGTTGTGCATTATTAAGTGAGAGAATATACCAGGGAACCCCAAAGATTGCTGGCCAGACACAGGATATCAATGCTGGGAGGAAGCAGGCATTCTAGCCGCTCAAGCCATGAGCCAATAAATTGCTGTTGCTAAACCGATCTATTGTATAGTATTTGCTTTAGCAGCTAGGAAATTAAAACAGTTTTCTCTACTGGAAAATGGGATGCTGATAGGACAAATACCTAAAAATATGCAAAATGCTTTGGAATTGGGTAATGGCTGGAAGGATTTTGAGGTGCTTGATGGAAAAAGCTTCAGAATGCTTTGAAAAGAATGTTGATAGAAATAAGGATGATAAATGTACCTCAGGAAAGGCCTTAGAAGGAAATGATGAATGTGTTATGGGAAATTGGAAGAAAGGCAATCCTTGTTATAAATGGCAGAGAACTTGGCAAAATTGAGTTCTGATGTTGGATGGAAGGCAGAACTTGAAAGTGATGAACTTGGATATTTAGCTGGGGAGATTTCCAAGCTAAGTGTGGAAAATGTAGCTGATTACTTCTTGCAGCTTACAGTGAAATGAGAGAGGGAAGAAATAAACTGAGGATTGAACTGTCATGCACAAGGAAAGCAGCAATTAATAATTTGGCAAATTCTCAACTATCTAGAGAGGATGCTTTGAGAATAGGGCCAAAAGTGGATTAATCATGGAACTCCCTGAGCTTCTGGAAAGTGAATTTCCAGAGAACAAGATTCCATGTGAGAATTTAACTGAACAACCCTTTGCTAAAGAAGGTATAGCTTAATATAGCCCCAATCAGCCATTTCAGTGTAAATGAGGATTAGAAATGTAGTTATCCAAGAAGGATTTGTGGAAAGTTTTCTTGTCTGATGGTTTGGACCCATTTGAAATGCATGCAAAGGTGACAAGAATTTTGTAAAATTTGTATAGGCAGAACCCCTGCTAGCCTAGACTGAAAGAGATAGAGAAGAGAAAAATTGAAGGAAGAATGACTTCAAGAGCAGAACCATAGAAGCAAAAGTCTGGACTGAAAAGATCTCCTTGGGCCAAGAGAGCAAGTCCACCATGTGTGTAGAAAAGGCAGATCCACTCTTGTCCTTAGAAAGGTCAAGCCATCTGCCCAGAACTTAGAGTGGGTAGGCCTTGCACCAGATTTTTCAGGGAGAGTTACACCTTCCCAGTGCTAGGAGATGGTAGGGCCTGTGTCCTGGCATTCCTGGAGAGTTTGGCCTCCATTATAATGCTCAGAAAGGATGGAGCATACACTTCAGTGCTCAGGGAGAGCATGGGTGCTTAGCAAGTACTTGGAAGGGATGGAGTAGCCTCTCCACCAGACCTAAAGGACAAAGAATCAAGCCACTGCTGGCTTTCAGAACTTGAGATATAATGGAGTTTTCCCTGCTGAGTTTCAGAGTGGTTTGGAACCAGTGATCCCTGTTTTCCTTCTAATTCTTCCTTCTGGAATGGGAATGTTTATCTTATGCCTGCCCCAACATAGTATGTTGGAAGCAGATAAGTTGTTTTCCAGGTTCTCCAGGTCCACAGATGGAGAGAAATTTTACCTCAGAATGGACCACATCCATAATTGGTTTTGACGAGACTTTAGCATTGTTAGTGAACTGACTTATGGCTTTTGGGGTGTTGTGATGAAAAAAATGCACTTTACATGTGGGAAGAACATGCTTTTTTGGGGTCCAGAGGGTAGATTGCTGGGGATTGAATTAGGTCTCCTATAAAAGGCACGTTCAGGTTCCAACCCCAGTTGCATGAGGATGGGACTGAATACAATAGAGTTGCAGTTCTTATTAGCACTGGAATTTGGACACAGAAGGAGAAGCCACTGGGAACAGCCAGAAACCAGAAGCCATTGGAATTTGGAAGAGAAAGAAGAAGATGCTGCCTTGTGCATTACCATATGCATTGCCATGTGACAGAAAAGCCAAGGATGAGGATTGCCACCATACAGCCTCAGAATCCCACAGTCTTTGGGGAGAAAGCATCGCTTTAACGATGCCTTGATTTTGGACTTCTAAACTCAAAACAATGAGACAATAAATTCGCGCTATTAAAGCCAACCCACTGTATGGTATCGTTTTAGCAGCTAATAAACAAAACAGCCATGAATATTAGTAACCATAATGATGCTTTAGTTTACTGAGATGTCATTTATTAGGACCTAACTGTCACTGGCATATAGTTGATATTAAGAAACAGCAATCTGCAACTTATAATGACAAGTTGAGAATAACTTTAAATAGTACACAGAATCATAGACATATTGGCATTTCGGTATTTCAAGGAGCTCAAAGATAAACTAGAAAATCCCTTCATTTTGTAGAGGAAGAAAGTAAGGCTAGGGATGAAGTGGAGGGACTTGATCAAAGTGAAACTCTCAGCTGGTGACTGACTCATAGTTATGTAGAATTATAGACACATTGAATGCCCTACCTCGAAGATTCTCAGCATCATGGAGTCTGATCTTTCCATAAATGAAGAGATGAGACCAAAAGAAGTTGAGGGTACTTCTCAAAGCTCCAGAGTGATGGGGGCAGTGTCTGGGTTCTCTAACACACATCCTTTATTTTTTTCTTGTTACCAGGATTTTCTATGAGGCAATCTAAGAAGAGAGAGGTTTGGAAAAGGAGTAGTGAAGGATGGGGAGGGTTAGAAGAGGAATGTATCAGGGAGAGATTATTTCACTTGTCAAAACCATGTTTCCCAACTAATATTAAAACAGAAGCCCCTTTTAATGCAGAAATCCCTCAAAGCCTGCATTTCCCAGCCCTGGTCTTGATTTGATACCTGTGCTTTATGCCTACCCAACTTCCAGTGATTACTTCTGATCTAGAAACCAACTCCACGGGGTCATACTGGCTAATTGATCTATTTATATTCTGCATTATCTTAAACTTCTTGAGGTCAGGGACTGTGTAACCATCATTCATTTCTGTGGCACCAGAACATAGAACAAAGCCTGGAAAATAGCGGATGGTCAATAAATGGTTGCTGGATAAATATGCAGCAACAGATGAAAAGCCCTAAAGAGTCTGTCGAATCATTTGCATAATTCATAATTCCTTTTACCTCATTTTAAATACCTGGCATTTAACCCAAGCTTCCCATATATGGCTTATCTATAATTGGGGCAAAATCAGAAAATTGTGCTCAAATTACTTAAATTCCCAAGAAGAGAACAGATGGTGATTTTTAAAAGTTATGAAAAGAAATCAATGGAAAAGAAGACAATGGCCAGAAAAATCAGTGCTTTCTCTGTCAGCATAAATTTGGGTGAAGTCATCAGAGGAACTCCAGAAGTTTTCATCTTGTTTTAGTTCCACTTTTGACCCAGTTTCTCTCTGCAATCAATCCACAAGCTGTAGCCAAGGGCTCTGTGACACTCAGTGACATCCACTCCAACTGGCAAAAAGAATGTGACAATCAGGCCTATTTTTAAGTAGCAGTTGAATTGAATTCATGTTAAGAAGAAAAGGCTTGCGGGTAGGGGTGGGTGACGGCAAGAAGGAATGAAAGACAGAGAGAGGTTTTTAAGAGAGGCAGAGCTGTAAAGACACCCCACCAAAATGAGAGGAGAGCTCACTTCCATTTGGGAACCTGACAAGGGCAAAAATAAAAGAAAAGTTGAATCCAGGAGTTGTTGGCAGAGGACTCTTTCTCTCCTGGTATTTGTCCATAGACTAATTCCCTGCATGGCTTTTCTCTGACTTTCTGGCAGTTCTCAGACACCATGAAGCCACCACACATGGAATTCAGAGACCAAGAGCCTTATAGCCAGTTTTACAGATTTGGACAGTCATAGCTCAACAACTATTGTGTGTGTGTGTGTTTGTGTGTATGTGTGTGTGTGTGTGTGTGTGTGTCAGAATGTAACAGAGAAATTAAGATTTAAGGGGTAATTTTGATTACTGAATCATTAAATAATTTTCCCTTTTGCTTTCCAGTATATTGGAGTAGACAGAGGGAAATACCTGAAATCTCTGAATTGTAATCCAGCTGCCTTGATCTCCGATCATGATTGTATAGCCTTTATCTTCTGCCCCTGTGATTGTAAAAACCTTGTGACTAACCTTCACTTATTTGCACCCATTTGTTCAGTTTTTCAACTTTAGAGTCTTGTAATTACTAAAGACAGACCCTAATGTTTATTAATGAAGGGTCCTGGGCCAGTCTATAACTAAACCACCCCAAGTTCAAAGTTGTCTTGATGACTGGATTTAACCAAAGCGGGTCTTCCTGATTCAGTAGCTTAGACTTCAACTTACACATCATTATAATGCTAAAATCATATTAAGTCCTCCATTTTCTTACATACGTTCTGTGACTAAGCATGTAATCAATCTGCGCATGCTCAATAATTAGATCACTCTAATTGCATCATCTGGGGCCACTGTGCTCATTATCCTAAACCCTGCCTATCTTTTTCTCTAATAAAACTCAGAATTACTGCAGTTCTGGGAGACAGATTTTGGGCCAACAGGCCATCTGTTCTCTTGCTAAGGACCTAGTAGTAAATGTTTTCTGTCTTTGGAACCTCAGTGTCTCAGGAATTGGTCATTTGAGCACATCGGGCAAAAGAATCCACCCCCCTTGTGTGGTAACAACGGTGAGGTGAGATGGTTAAGGCAAAAATGAGGGCACCGGTGGAAAAAATGAGCATAATCCTTATGATTGACAGTTTTTATTACCTTAGTGGATGCTTCAAATCTTAATTTCTAGAGAAATTCCAAAGGATCTGGGAGAGAAACAATAAGCAATAATAACAGATATAATTTGAGCTTATTTTTTTATTCATTTGAGAGATTTAAAAGAAAAAAATGTGTAACCCTGTTATAGACTTCACACCCCATTAGACAGTTTTCAAATAAGTCACAATAAGGAAACTGTAGAGCTGCAAGCAGAGTTGTAAAATTACGGTCACTAAACAATCTTTGTGCTGTTACCAATTTCCTCAGGGAGCCAGATTTTCTCCTCGGGGGTGGACTAGAATGAGCTGTAGGAAACTTACTAGGAGAGCCTCCATTTACAGGAAAAAGAGCCTCCATTTACAGGGCAAAAGGAAATGGCACGTGGCAGAGAGATTCCTGCTTCTGGATGTCCGGGTGTCTTCTCATATAGCTCCAGTTTGTGGAAGTGTCTGAGACCCCAGCCTTGGTTTGCAGGTTTAGGATGGGAGAGAACAGGTAAAACGGGGCACAGCTTCCTGGGCCACCCAGAGCTGCCTCGGCTCCCAGTTCTCCATTATCACTGGCATTTGTGGGTAGGAGGCACACATAGCAAGGGCATAAAATATTTCTCCAGGGGAAGCCAAGGATACTGGCACCTTACAAAACTTGGGAGGAAATTTGGACAAACTGCGTCTCTCTTCTACATGACCCCAAGAGGTCCTTGCGGCCTCCCAGGCTGAGAGGGGAGTCCTGGGCTGTTGATTTATAGGGATTAGTTGCCTCATGCTGTGTTTCAGATGAAAGCTATCCTGCTCTCAGCTGTCCAGACCATGCATCTATCTGACTTTCCTTGTTCCAGTGAACAGAAATTGGGGATTTCTTAATACTTAATAAATTAGGATAAAAGAGATAATTAGGAAGACAGCCTTGCTTTGATAACAAAGCTTACTGCAAGGGCAGCAGGAGGGTAAGTAAATATTCAAACAGGCATCATATGGGCACCGTGATTGTCCTTTAAGGGGGGGGGGGTCTTACAGGTTCCCCCTGTATCTGCAGGTCCTCCCTGGCCTGTCCTCTTTCAGGTGAAGATTGAGGAAGGCAAAATTTATCTCACAGGTGATGATAAAGACTGTATACATGCCAAAGGCTTGTTTGTAAATTTATGCTTTTTAGCATTTTGTGTCTCTGTAGTGTTTTTGAGATTCCAATAACTTTTAGATGACCGTGCATTACTCAGATAAAGTAAACACTTCTTCTTCTCTCTCTCTCTCTCTCTGCAGTGATAATAGTCACATCAATAGTTGTTTCTCTAGCTGCACTTATCTGCAGTGTTCCATCAAGGAATGAATTCTATTTAAATTACTAAATAGCAGAACACCTTGATAACCCTAGAATAACAAAAGTCTTTTATAATGGCTAAGGATGGACATTTTTTAATATGGCTGACTTTGGGGCAGAGCCTGATTTTGATTGTAATGCAGTATGTGATTCTGAGTCATGTGCCAACAGGATTGTACTTTATTCCAAAATATTATCGATACTGCTTGAAATTTCAGGTCAACTGCCAGATATTTTATGCTTTGCAGTGAACAAGGGGCAGGATGGATTAATAGATTGTCAGCCATATGAGGGGCTGGGATCTGAAAGGGAGAGTGGCATTTATTTCAAAGACTTTCCAGAGTGGAAATACTAAATACTCCTTAGTGCTTACTTCACATGAGTTATCCCATGGGACAGACTCTAGTTAAGTCCTACCTCTGAGCTACCAGCAGTATACCCCTTTCACAGAAGAAGAAATCATTTTAGAGAGAATACAGTACTTACCCAGAGTCACACAGCTAAGGCGGCATGCCAGATTATGGATTTATGGTGATATAATGATGCCTAAGGAAGAGAGGGAGAAAAAATTGTAGATAAGTTTGAGGTAATATGTTTTTAAAACCTCTTTGGAAAACAAACACGGCAAGTAGGGGGGTGCCTGCTCTATGAAATTCAGGACATCAGTTTGAGGTAAAATAAATATGATATACTTGTTAACAGCCTTTTAGCCAGTCTGTTTAATAAAATATCAAATCTTTCTGATACAATCTATGATAGGGTTGCAGCAATAAATTCATTTTTTCCTTGAAATGTCAGTTAGAAATGTAAGAAGGGGAAGTCTCTTGTGGTTTCTTTACCATTTGTGTTTGTGTTGGTGTGGGGGTGTATATGTGTGTTTTAGGAGGATACACACTCATGGAAGCATGACACTTACATGTTCATAGAAACTGGTAACAGATTATCTCAGTGGAGAACTTAAAAGTGAGGGTCAGGGACAATAGAAAGACAATTTTCCACCCCTTATACCACCTGAATATTTTTTAACTATGCATAGTTGTCATGCTGGCAGAAAAAATTTAGTGTATGATGCATCTATATCTTGCTTCTATATCTGTGAAAACAGTCTGAGTCCCCATATCTATCTCAAATGACCAATGGACAAATATTCTGTTTTTTTTTTTTTTTTAATCGTCTTGGTTCTAAGTTCTTTGAAAAACTAAAGTGTCAAAGAAAGAGTGAGTTTTTTTCCCTCTAATTAAGGACTTGTCAGTGCAGGGGAGGTGTAACTTAGAGGAGATTGTGTTTTCCATAATCACCCAATTAGTTTGCAGAAGCAGGTTTTATAGAGGCTCACCTTCGGGCAGGCGATGGCAGGCTCAGTGGCAGAGTTCTCGCCCGCCATGCCGGAGACCTGGGTTCAATTCCTGGTGCCTCCCCATGGAAAAAAGAAGTCTTGCCCTCAAGAAAACAGAGGAATGCACTTTAAAAAGTGCCATTGATATAGTTTAATAAAACAAAAGCTACACCGTTTTTGTATTTTGCAGCACAATACGAAGAACACAAAATTTATTCAAATCCCTCAGCTTCTAAAATCATTACTGAAATCTTACATGCATTTCTTTAAATGCTTAAAATATTTCCTGTCCTCTTTTAACTCATTTCCTTTGAAATGCTCTTTTCAGGTGCTTTCATTTTCATTTCAGCTCCCCCTTGAGAAGGAGGATGGGGGACCTAGAGGTGGGGTTCAAGTTGGGGTCTCCCCTTAACAAGGTGGCTTGTCATCTCTCTCTCTGATTTCAGTTTTCTCACCTGCAATATAAGAGACTTGGACAGAGCATTCTCAAACACTCCTCCTGGCTTACAGGCATTTTTGTTCTAGTTCCAAGAGAAACCTAGAGGTCCAGACCCCACACTGCGCCATCTCACAGATTAAGGAGAGGTTTACATTTTTTTTCAGAAAAGGGATCCATGTGAAAGCCCTCAAGATGGAATGCCTCCCAATATTTGCATTTATTGTGAACTCCAATGCACACATAGTCCACAGTTGTTTTGAAGGCATCTCATTATTTTTGTTGTTATTGATTTTTTAAGTGTGTTCATCACTCAGGTTCTAAATCCATTACAAAGAACAAATACACATTTAAATATTTATTATTATCCAAGATTGTGGTCATACACTTCCTTATCCTCCCACTTCCATCTGCTCCATGATTGACTGAACAGATGGATGTTGCACCAGTTCTAAAAGCCAGAATGCAAGGGCTGTGCGATTTAACTAAAAGAAGCTAAGTAGCAAAGGCAGATGAAGTATATAGCTATATCATTCCTTCACTTATGTTTTCCCTTATTAGTTGAGCAGGAATTTCCCAGCATTTTTGAAATACACAGCTATGATAGGTCAAGGAAGACAGCAAAGGGACTAATGACTACAGAATTATTTAGGTCTTCTTCTGAATTTCTTGGTTCCATGTGTCAATGGTATCCACCCAGTTTTCCAAACAAGAGATCTTGTCATATGCTAAACATTCTAGCCCCTTTTTCACCTCCATGAATAACTTAGTTATCAAATTCTAAGCATTTTTAAGTCTGTAATATTGCTTGACTCTATTCCCTTCTCACCATCCCCACTCTGCTTCACCCTCATTCAGGCCTTCAGTGCTTCTCATCAGTATATCTTTCATTTCCTAGCTTTCATAAAACAAATAGAAGTATGCAAAGGCATTCCGGGAGTCTAGGAGAAGAGGAAAATGAAAATGCATGGAGGCACGAAAGAAAACAACTCAGTCTTGGGTACAGCCTAGGTACACTGGTATGGGGCACAATGTGGCAGTTTAGACTTAATGAAATAGGCTAAAGGGTACAATTAGAGGTATTTGGAAGTACAAGAACTGCATGATTGCTTCTGCATTATAAAAAGATGGTCCTAGTGAGGAACTGGAGAAAGGCCTGAAGGGGAAATATTAATTATTAAAAAGTTGTTTTTGGTTTGCTTAAGCTGCTGAAATGCAATGCACCAGAAATGGATTGGCTTTTATAAAAAGGATTTATTAAGTTACAAGTTACCACTCTAATGCCATGGGAATATCCAAATTAAGGCATCAACCATAGGATACCTTCACTGAAGAAAGACTGAAGTCCTTTCTTTCCAGGGTTCTTCTGTCACATGGGTTCTTCTGTCACAGGGTTCTTCTAGTCCTACATTCCTGGGTTCTGTTGCTTGTAGGGTCCATATGTCCTTGCTTGCTTCTCCGGGGACACCTCTGAGCTCTCTGTGCCCTGCAAGTCTTTGCTTAGCATTTCCAGGGTGTTTCTCTCTCTCTGTGTCCTTCAGTTGGGTTTATCTCTCTGCTGTATATATGTCTTTCTACGTTTTCTGTCTTTATTCTCTTCGTAGAGGACTCTAGTAAAATGATTAAGACACACCTTGAATTGGGTGGGTCACATCTCCATGAAACAACCTAATCAAAGTATCACCCACGATGGGTGTGCACCCACAAGATTGGATTTAAAAAGCATGGCCTTTTGGGTGGTATAGAACAGCTTTAAACCAGCGCATAAGTCCAGAAGAACAATCAGCACAGACTGAAATATGAGTGTCAGGGATTATGGACAGAATGGAATGAATGGAGTGGAAACAAGAGAGAGAACTTCGATTGACAGCCGGATTTCTTACTTGAATGACTGGATTGATACTGGTCCCAAAAGAGAGGTAGAGGGTACAGAAATGGTAGGAAGATAAGAAAGAGAATACAAGGAGAAGGAATGAAAGGTAGTTTTTAAAATGTTTTTTTATTTTTATTAGTCATTAGCTTATCCAGGTAGAGATGTTTAGAAGGCAATGTATGATTAATGTAATGCAAGTTTTATTAATTAAAAAGTAGCGGTCTTATCTACTAAAATTCAAAATGTGCATACCCTATTATTCAGAAATTCAACTTCCAGGCATCATACCCTTGAGAAATACTCCATGTACAGAAAAAGAAATGTGTGCACATCGTATTGAAGCATGATTGCAGTAATGACAATGGAATATAATCTAATTGTTCATGAATAGAAGATTCATGATTAATATGATGAATTGCTATATACACTGCAAAGCAGCACAGTGCTGTGCTGGATAATGTTGTACACTGGTTCTCCTGAAAAAAGAAAGAAAGGCCCTGATTTGACTGATATGTAGACTTGCTGATTTGAATGGTGTAAATATTCCCACAATGGCCAGTATCAACCTACCAGCATGATATCAGTGAATGTGGTGTTGGGAAAAGATGCCCACAATAGGCTCTTACTGGTGAGTGTGAGCCACTCCAGCGAACCACTGGGAAAGGACTACATCTCTTTATATCAACATGGATAGTTCTCAAAATATTAATGCTGAGGGGAAAAAAAAACACATTGCAGAACGATGATTATAGTATGATAACATTTCTGTTAAAAAAGACCAAGAAATCATTATTCTGCATTCTCATAGGGCATTATGTATGGATGTATTTCTAATATAAAAAAAACAGTAAGTAAAGAGAAACATCAGATTTCAATACATATTTCCTCTGAGGATGAGGCTGGAGGGGGAACTGAAGATTAGAAATAGGATTGGGAATTTTATTCCATAAAGTTGAAAAGTTTATTAGTAATATACTAACAATTTAAGAAGGTACATTTGTTATTTTATTACTTGAAATCATTTTTAAAAGCAACACAAACAGGGGGTGCAAGGGTAGTTCAGTGGTAGAATTCTCACCTGCCATGCCAGGGACCCAGGTTTGATTCCCAGTCCATGAACTTCCCAAAAAGCAAACAAACAATCAAAAATTCAGCAAAGGGTTCTGCAATAATGGGATGCTCACATGGAAAAATAATAAAATGTGACCATACGAAAAAAAAAAAGCAACACAAACATATGAATAATAACTGTGCCCATTTGAAACTATTATGTACCCCAGAAAAGCCATGCTTTATTCCTGACCCAATCTTGTGGGGCCAGACCTATTTTTTAGGATGGGAAACTTTGACTGGATTTTTCCATGGAGATGTGACACACCTAGTTGTGAGTGTAATCTTTTGGTTCAATTATTTCCTTGGAGATGTGACATACCCAATTATAAGCGTGGCCTTTTGATTCAATGGAGATGACCCTATCCATACAATGTGTGTCTTGATTAGTTTACTAGAGTCCTTTAAGAAGGTGACACATTTTAGAGAAACCTCAGATGCAGGTGCTTGGTGAACAGTTGCTTCAGAACTGACTGAGATATGGATGTTTGGAGATGCTTGGAGTACTGAAATAGAGAGCAGATGCCTAGGCGGGCAGAGCCCAGCAGACATATCATGTGCCTTCCTATGAGATGCTAAGCAAGCCAGAACCCAGAGTTGTGTCCCAGCGGAGCTAAGTGAATGTCCACAGATGCTTAGAGAAGAAACCTCTGGCATCAGAAGCTGGAAGCAATGGAACCAGGAACAAGGACCAGAAGACACCAGTTATTTGCCTTCCCATGTAACAGACATTGGTCTTTCTTGATTTAAAATATCTTTCCCTGGATGCCTTAATTTAGACATTTTTCTGGCTTTAGAATTGTAAAATTGCCACTTAATATATTCCTCTTTTAAAAGCCATTCAAGTTCTAGTATATTGCATTCTAGCAGCTTCAGCAAACCAATACAACTATAAACCAAAAATACATGTGGAATTTCTTTTGCTTTCTTTTTCGAATTCTGGGCAACAAACCATCCCTCATTGATGTCTATTATAGGGAAGCAGTGACAAATAGATGGAATTCATAGATGAAGGCTCAAGATAAGGTAAAAGGACCCAATTTCTGTTGTTTTTATTTGATCCTTTTGGAACTGAACCAATGCATTTACTTTTGAACCTCAAGATCTGACTATGTAGCATCCTTGAATGTCCTTTGGTTTTGTTTGCTGTCTAAAACTAGAGAGTTGAATCTTCAGAAAGGCCAGGCACATGGGACAGGAAGCACTGTTTTATTTTATTCTAGAAGGGGACATTATGGTTTTGTCTCTGAAATGTAAATGAAAACAATTCAGTTCTCCTTTGTCCTTTCACTGAGTGGGAGAAGGAAGAGACAATGGAGTGCTATCATTGAGATTCATGATATTTGATCATACATATTAGAGAAAGTTACCCTATAGTTGGAAAATATGAACATTTACTTATAAGACTTCTGGACCATTTGCTTCCTGGGGGCAGAGGATGGGGAGGGTCAGAGTGAGTGAGTCAGTTACATGAGCTTACACGACAATATAGTAGTAGAGGTAGAACTAGCCTTCTCTAACTAACTGATGGCAGAAGGATGTTGTGGATTGAACTGTGTATCTCTAGAAGATCTTATTCTGCAATAACTTGGAATGTAACCTAATTTGAAAATAGGGTCATTACAGATGAAATTAGGCAGATTAAAATTAGATCATACTGGAGTAGGATGGGCCCTAATCTAACACAACTGGTACCATTATATGATGAGAAAATTTGGACAAAGAAAAACAGAAGGGAGAATGCCCTGTGACACTGAGGCAGAGCCACCATCAGAATTCCAGAGAAAATCATGGAACAAATTCTTCCCTATGGGCTTCAGAATAAGCATGGCCCTGCCAACACATTTATTTAGAACTCCTAGCCTCCTGAATTGTGAGATAATACATTTATGTAGCTTTAAGTCACCCAGCTAGTGGTATTTTGCTAAGACAGACCTAGCAAACTAAGTCAAAGGCCTGGAGGGAAGAACCTTGGATTTTAAATGGAGAAGAAGCATAAGAGGCATTTCAAAAACTATCATCATCATTGATAATTGGGTGGAAGTTATTTATAGCCAATTTCCCATGCCCCAGTCACTCACAGTTGTCCTGTCTACCACTTATTTTTCTACTTAGCAATCACCAAAACTTTAGGTGACTCTTGTCCTGAAAATGCAGCATCTGCCTCCATCCTGCTGGAGTTTCCAAATCTCCCTGTTCATTGAGATGGACAAATCTAGGCCCAGCACCTACATTTTGCTGATCAAGATGCATGAACCAAGCAGAGAAGGGGAGCAGATAAAAAATTTTAGGAAATAGTCCAGGGAAACTTGCATTTCATAGGTAATCAAAATAACTCTTTTGATTCTTATTATTACTATTTAGCATGGTGGCATTCAATATAATAAATCATTATTGGGCATCTGTCATATAATAAATAAATAAGACATGTTTCTACAACAGAGGAGGGAAAAATGCATGCAGCTTTTATAATATAGCACAGAATGAAATAAAGGCTGTGTTACAAAAGCATAAGAAATAGACTGCAGAGGTAAAAGGAACAAGACAATTGTAACTGGGGGAATTGGGGAAAGCTCCTTGGAAGAAGTGGCAATTGAGTAAAACCAACCAGATATATAGAATTTCAACAGTGGAGTAGATGGGAAAAGTCATTCTTGGGCTTTTTTTTTCTTTTTGCATGGGCAGGCACCAGAAATCAAACCCGGGTCTCCGACAATTCCTAGAGTTTTATGTAGTGGTTGCTTGCAGGTGAGACATTCATCTTGAATTTATGCTTTGACATAGAGTGGCTTTGACATAGAGTGAAACTCACGACTCAGTTTATTCAATTCACTGCAAACACCAGTTGAACCAATATTTTGGCAAGAAGACAACAAAATAACCAGCTGATTTGCCAAAGGGTGTTCTGTTTTTCAAGTTATTGTATTTATATTATACAGATGCAGGCAAAATCTACCTCAAAATGTTCACTGCTTAAAGGAACAAGAGATTTCCTTTTGCAGAAGTGAAGCAAATAGGTTTCTGTTTGTTTGGCACGGGCACCTCGGGATATTGTAAAGAAGCATTGGAATGTAAAGAAATTGCCATTCAGAGGTGTTCTGTGGCTCATTTTTAACTGTTTTCAGTGAAGTGGACAGAAGAGGATCTGATCACCTTTTGCCAGCGGGGTGCACCTTGGAGGAGCACTCAGGCCGCTGTTTATCTGAACAGATGTTGAAAGCTCTGCATCTTCAGGCCTCTTACTCTTCTGCAACCGAGCGAAATGTTCATCATGAACTTTGAAAGATAGTGACACATCGTGTGTCCAATCTGCTGAAATATGCGGCAGGAAACCAGTCATGTGGAAAGCTGCGAAGGTTTGCAGTGATTAAATGCTGCCAAGAGTCTATATTTTCCTTAGGAAAGTAAAGATGGTTGACTTGGCAATTGACAGTCAGATGTGATGGGGTGCTTTTTGCAATGCCTATGTGAATTATTTGGAAGGTTGAAATCCAAGTTAAGGCATGAGACTATGGTGGTTTTAGTAGTCAAATTCTGAATACAATTTTTTTTCAAAATAATGACTTTAACCAATATAATTGTAATTAGTATACCGAAATATATATATATTTAATATATATATATATTTATATATATTTTATATAATTATATATATATCCTAAGTTTGGCATTCTTTGCAAACAGCATAATAAATAGAAGTACGAACATAACTTGCTGATATAATTGATAGGTCTTCTTCAGTGCTGCTATGCTTATGTTCCTTTTATGTATTCTTGGTGCAAGGTCTTCAATGAGCCACGTGTAAAGCTGGGTAAACAATGAGCAATTATTATGCCCATTCTCTGATAGTATTTCTGAGAAATGAAAGCTAGTTCACTTCAATCAACATTTATTAAGCATCTACTATGAGCTTAAGGATGCTAAAAGGAATAAAGTCCCTTCTTATGATACTCTCACAGATTAGTATGAGAGAAGGAGGCATGAAGTTTAGTACCTGCAAGGATGAAATTATATGCAGAGATAGGGGACATGGATGAGAAGACTGATTCAATCTGGGATCAAGAGAAGATTTCTTTGGGACATAATGCCCCAAGCTGAGCCCTTGTTCTCCTGTTCTACTTGAATTATTAAATATATATGAAAGGGTTTTGTGATTTTTACTGCTTGATAAAAATGCCAATTGTTAGTATAATGAGTTGTGGCCGTATTCCTGACCTGGCCAATAGCTTACTATGCAACCTGAGAAAAGACATTTACTCCTTCTGGGCTTCAGTTTCTTGGTTTCCTTAAATGCATAACCAAGGGTTGACCTAAATAACTTGAAAATGATTTTTATATCAAAAACTTGGGATTTCTAATTTTAAGAGGTTAATACGTAGTCAAGTCACACATAGATCAAAACATAATCTTGTTTTAAAAGCTAGACTGAGGTTTATATTAATTACATGCTGAATTATTCCTGTAAAACCAAGACTACATTTGCCGTGTGATTAATCTGCCCCTCCCTAAAACTAATTTAAGTTTTGCTTAAAATAAGCTATGCTTATTTCATATCTGTCATATTGAGATACAAACTCTACACCAAATAAGAGCAAAATGACTACTCAGGAATATGACATTGATACATCAATTTTATTAAGCTCCTTGGAAGGTTTTGATGAAAGATGCCATGTACATAAAATCATAGACTTATTACGGAGCCACAAAAACACCCATGTGGCTGTCCTGTGATGTTGGCCTGGAAAGTCCACACCAGGCTGGGTCTCAGAGTATTTGGACCTGAGCCTGTCCACACACTCTACGTCCTGCTGGCTTTGAGCCTGGCCCATGCCCAGTTCCTCCTGGTAGTCTCTTCATGTGGGGACCCTGCCAATTTCCCCATCTGCACCCCACCTATGTGGGGTTACAAAGGTGGGTTTGCCTTTGTACATAGGTGGACTTGCCTATTTATTTGGAAGTATTGACATATATTGAGAACTGAATTATGCTTTGTGTTTCACTGCTGCCCCTAACTAGCCAAGCAACCTGGGCAAGTAACATCTTGGTAAATAATGGGGTGCCTCATTCATAAACTGAGATAGAAACTTCCCTACCAATTTATGATGCAGATAACATGAGAAAATACATGTAAAAAATCTATAGAATGCTTTAAGCTGGGATGGTGTTATTAATATTTTAAAGAAAAGAAATGTTTATTGTTTTTACCTCACGCCGAGTAACATGTTAGGCATTTGATATAGGAAATAAGGAGTATTTTCATCATTGTATCAGTGAGAATCTGAAACCCAGAGAAGTTAAAACATTTCTCCAAATTTGTATCGTTAGGATTTGGTGGGGATAAAATTGGCATCTAGTGTTCTTTCTGACTTCGCTATAATGTCCTGTTGAATTTTACAATGATAATGTAGGCTACGTCTATTAAAAAGATTACAAGTATTACAATTTCCTTAAAATTACTTCCTTTTTTTCGTTAAAAGAGTTCTGCTCTTACAACCCTACTTGAGATTTTTTTATGAAAATAAATTTTTTTTTTGATGCCGAAAGTAATCTCTAATACTATGCAATCTTATACCTTTGCTTTGTAACAAGTTGACTCAGAGAGCAGTGGTAGTTCTCTCAGATAGTTTGTGAGCACAAGTTGATCTGGAGTTCACCCTGTCATGCTTCCATCCTTCCGTCCTTTCAAAGAGATTTATGGAGTAATTACTTAAGTAGACATATACTAAATATCAGTGACACAGTGATAAAAAAAGTTAGATGTCATTTCTGTCTAGGATTCCCTGTTGAATCTCAAGGGAAAGTATAGACCTAGAAATACAGATTTGGAAGTCCTCATTATGTGTGTGTGTTTGTGAATGCATATGCACACATACATTATGCATACACATACATATATGCATAAATTTAAATACATTTATACATATATACACACATCATACATGTATGTAATGGAAACCACAGCTCTCCTTGTGATTCCCCAGGAAGAGAGCATCCAGCATGACTACAGGAAGAAGTGGCAAGGGCAGATTCCTGAGAAACAGAACCCTTGAGAAGGAGAGCTAATCTAGAATATAAAAGGAGATATGCAAAGACAAGGAAAACCCCATAAGGGAGTAAAGTCAAGTTGCCTAGGGCCTGAAGGAATCCATTTGGATCTGTACTTGATGACTCACTGATAAGCTTTGCCAAAGCCCTTTCACCCTTACTGAGAATGGATATCTGATTACTCTGATTGGGAGAATAATTGAAAGTGAGGAAGTGGAATCCATGAAGGTAGAGTCTTGTTCTAAGAAACTAGGCAGAAAAGGGATGAAGTTAGGCAATTACTAGAGTATGTGTGAGTATGTATGAGTGTGTGTGTGTGTGTGTTTATGCAAGGATGTGTGTGTAAGTGAAAAATGCATGTGTGTGCTTAGAGATAATGAAGAAAATTTACCAATTATTAACAGTGATTATCTCTGGGATAGTGGGAGTTTGGAATTTTTTTTTCTTTGTTCTTTATATATACGTATTCATACTGTGTGAATTAATAACAAAAATATTTCTTCCCATTTGAGTTATCAGCAGCATTGGAAAGAGGGGACACTCGGCCAGCCTGTATTTCTTAGATGCAGCTCCAGTGAAAAGTTTCCATCAAAAGAATTAAACTTTAATTGTTTAATGAGGATTACACCTCAAGTTGTCTAAATAGCACCTCCTAAGGAAAAACAAAAGAAAGAAACTTTACTGCTAAAGTTTACTTAGGCTATAATGAGAGGAGGACACAAATGATTACTAAATTGCACTTGCGTAAACAAAGCTTTTGCTCCAAGAAATACTGTAATGTGTGCTTTGAGGTGTTTGGTCTGGCACAGAACCTCGGCTTTTACAGCACAGGCTGGGCTCCATATAAAAACATATCCCACCCCATGCCCAGAATTTATGGATTTGGTTTTGATATCTGTCTGAGCTTGTCCAGTTCATCAGTATTTTGCTCTCGTTTCTATTCTTTCCACAACTTTGGCGATAGGTATTGTATTGTGATCTATGGCTACTCCCAAAATTTCATCCCTTCCCTTTGATATATGCTTTCTCTTCCTCTGCTCCTGCTTCTCTTCTGCTACCCTCCTTCCTACATCTTCATCTTTCATCAAGCCTGGATTTATTCACAAAACTCTCCATGTTATCTGATCCTGGCTTACCCCAGCCTCTACCTCAACTGGGCCTATGGCTCACCCCCACTGATCTACGTCTTGAGGGAACACACAGAAAAGAAAAAGAAGAGTAAGTGACAAAATTATCAAGTTACCAAAAACCAATTAGTGAATTTTTTTCATTATGTATTAATTAAAGTTTCTCATTGTAAAGGTTATTTCATGTTCTGCAGGATGCTTTTGGCCCTCCCTCTATTTCTGTGATGTGAATTTATCAGGGTCTGGTGTTTTCCATTTTAAAGCTCGAAAAACCAAGTCTTATTAAGTTAGTGGGCTAGCAGCAATTAACGGGACTTGTACTTTTGAATTCCAAGTCCAGGGTTCATTTGTTCATTTGTTCATTTCATTTCATTATTTTAGTTTTGTTAGTGTTTAATAGGAGTTTGTTCACCAGAAGAGAAGTTAGGAAAAGGACACAAAGTGTCATGGTAGGAAGAATCAGGGATTCACATACGAGCCAACTGACGTTAAGTACCACTCATCTTTCCAGAAAAGAGTCAAAGCTCCAACTGTACCTTTAGACATGTTGATGAAAAATTAAGATTTTATTTCAAAGAAATAAAGAGATGCAGAGGGTGATTTTGACATTTTGAAATAACTTGCTTGGGAAGCTTTGACATCTGTGACCTCAATAATTGGGAAGGTTTCGCCATGCTGAGATGGGGTGGGGGGCCAGCAGGCAGCCCCTGTCAGATATCATGTCAGGATTGATAAATGCGTTATTTGGTGCTCTGTCAAAATGCTCATGTTAGCTGGGCGTGATCTCTCTCTCGCACGGAACGTGGGTTGCACCATCTGCTCACTTTGGAAGCATACGCTTGAGCCCAGACCTTGTGCCCAAGCCAGGCCTGTAACTTGCCCTGACTCTGAGAGTACTTGCGAGTATGGAGAGATGCTCATCTCCCATCCTTGTGTGCACAAAGCCTTGGGCGCGCTTCAGGACTTTGGAGAATTACTTGTGACCTGCTGTGGTCCTGGGTTCTGATAAATCACCGTCCTGTCCCTCCCATGCATTCAGGGATTGCTAGAGCCTTGGTTGAGTGCTAATGTTTTTATAATGTGCCTTCTTCGTGGCAGATCGGGATCAGAAAGCAGGCTGTTACATGCCCTTTGTTTCTCTTCAAACAAGGTTCTTTTAAAAAAAATCATCACTTTCATCAAATAGGGCTGGTGTCTCTGCTTGGCAGAGCCTGCTGTGACCACAGTCAGGGGTGGTATTCTATCAAGCCACTCATGCTCACCGTCCTTTGCAGGGGTCCCAAGCTCAGTGTCAGGGAGAGGATGGGACGGGGCTCTTGATTAATGTTCAAGTCCTTCAAGTACTCTGTCTTTGTGTCTAAGAAGCACTAGGGCATTGCTGGGATGATGAGGTGGAATCCTGGCGTATAATTAGTTAAGGACTCAGGCCAGACCAGCAGCAGAAAGTTATTGGAAAGGACTGGCCGTGTGGAATCTGGAAACTGAGACCTGGGGTCCAGTGCCAGAGCTGCTGGGGAACTTGGGAAAACTTTCCAGATTCTCTGAGCCTCAATTTTTCCCTCAATGAATGGATTGCTTTTGATCTGTGAAATAATGAGAATAATCACATTATGAAATAATGTTATGAAATTGCTTCTCATGATACTTAGCTCCTAACCCAATAAATCCTGGTTTTGTTTGAGTTCAGATACCTCAGTATCTGAGGATTTCTAGTTTAATGGGCCACTATAAATTCATTTAGGATGATAAAGTATCCTGCTCTGTTACATAAATTTACCCCGTGCTTACAAATGATTTGGGGACCATTTTTTCTGACCCTCAAATCTAAAACTTGGAATAACAAGTAGAAGACCATTAAGGGGATATTAGATTAAAATGGCATGTTTGGGGACTGTGGGAATCCATGAAGAATGTCCAAATGGGAACAAAAGCTTTTATTCAGAGCTTGCTCTGAACGGAGTCAGCCACCATCACTTGTGCTTGACAGAGACTCAAATGTAGGTTGAGGGGTCAGAAAATCTTCATAGTAGAAAAAAAAGGAAAGGCTTCAGGTGTGCCTTAATTGGAGGCTGTGGGCATGATTAAACTGGAGGTGTGCTAAACTGAAGTGGAGAATCCTAAGTGATTGGTTAGAGGAGCATATTTGGCTTTCTCTGGTTTATCCTAAATTTGGAAGAAGAGGCAAAAATGAGGGAAGCTATCAGTTGTTGATTAAGTTCTGGCTATTTTGGGCCTATAATGAAAGAGATTGTGGTTTGACTTCCTGGGATGGTTGTTGTAGATTGTACAACAATCTTTCTGGACTGAATGCTGCAGGTAGAGGGCTGGACTTTCCTGTCCTGGTTACTACTCATGTGGGTCAGGATTTCCTGATTATTGGATATTCACATATCCAGTCTCTCAGGACAATAGAAAAAAAATGCTTAATAGCATGGCTAAGGAGATTGAGGGCCCGAGATCTTCTATGTAGAGGCCTTACAGCTTCTGTGCTAATTCAGGAATCCTGATTTTAGCATTCTTGGCTGATAGCCACCCAAACTTGAATACTTCTACTGCCAGGCAACTCATTACGCATAATGTAGCTGAACACATCTTTGAATGACTCAAAACAATTTGATGGCTTTTTGTAGGTGTTTACTACCACTTTCTACAAAGGTTCTGATAGTATTTTGGGGTTTATAGACATGCGGCCTCTGTCACAATTCTCATTTCTGCTGCTGTAAGGTGAAAGCAGCCAGAGACCATACATAAACCAATGAGAGGGCTGTGTGACAATAAAACTTTATTTGCAAAATCAGGCAGCAGGGTGGATTTGGCCCAATGGTCACAGTTGAAGCTTGGCTTATTGTATTAAATACATTATGTAGATGCATATTATATTTGTCTTAGCTGCAAGTTTGCATTTAAGAAAACCTACTTTTTCAAGCTCCCTAACAATTTTGCCATACCCCCCAAAGGAAATCAGACAATTAAGATTTAAGCTGTAATGTCTCCTTCCCACTCCAAGATATGCCATGTTTGCATGTATTTCAGATAATGATATGTTATTCTGATATCTTTAATAAGAATTACTATATTATTTACTTTTTAAACCAAATATGAAAAATAATTTAAAATATTTATAAAGACACACTATTCATGGCATAGAGAAGAGAATTACTATGTTCTTTTACTAGGGAAAGGAGGATATAGAGTAGGATATAGTTTTTTATACTTTTCAAGACTATTTAAATATAGTAAATTTAAATAGCTATATATAGATATTTAAGTAGCTATTTAAATATATATATATATATATATATATATATATATATATATAGTCTTGAGGGGTTCTGCCACTTGCTGAGTATGTCTTCTTCAATTATACATTCTGGACATGGGAAATAACCAAATAATTGGAGTGGGGAACCCCTGGACCCACTGTGAGATGTACCTGAGTTAAAACTCGATCCCCTGACCTCTATAAGCCCCTACTCTGACTAATGGACCACAGTGACATTCTGGGTCTCCTGGAGTTCTAACCGAGAAGGTAGGATTTAGGGGATGACTGTGTTTACTGAATCATTATATAGCTATTCCTTTTCAACTTTCTGGTATAATAGTGTGGACATTGAAATACCTGAAATATTTGAACTGTAACCCTGCTAAATTAATGCCTGATAATGACTGTATAGACTTTATCTTGTGATTAGCCTCCTGTACCCATTTATCCAGTTTTTCAAATTCAGAGTCTTGTAATCACTAAAGACAGCCCCTCGTGTTTATTAATGAGGGTCTTGGGTCAGCCCAGAATGAACCCCCACCAAGTCCAAAGTTATCTTTTTTTTTTTTTTTTTTTTAATTTGCATATGGGCAGGAGGCACCAGGGATCGAACTCCAGACCTCCAGCACGGCAGGTCGGAGCTCTGCCTGCTGAGCCACGGCAGCCGCCCCAAAGTTATCTTGATAACCAAAACTGAATCCAACCAAAATGGGCCTGCCTGACATGCATAGTAACTTAGACCTTAATCTTTAATTCACCTATATCTCATTATAATGCTAAAAATCATGCCCATCATCATATTAAGGCTGCCATTTTCTTACATATGTTCTGTGACTAAACATTAATCAATCTTCACATGCCCCCAAATTAGATCACTGACAATCATATCATTTGGAGCCATCGTGCTCATTATCCCAAAACTTGGCCTGTCTTTTAATGCTATAAAACTGTCAGAATTACTGCAGTTTGGGGAGATAGATTTTTCGGTCAATAGGCCATTTGATCTCTTACATGCCTAACAATAAGCTTTTTCTCTGGAACCTCAGTGTCTTAGGAATTGGACATTTAAGCATATAGGGCAAAAGAATCCACTACCTTTGTCCAGTAGCAGAATTACAGTCTGTTCAAACCAGTGTCTGATAATCCCTGAAAAGCTGATGATTTCTTTTTCTCAAGTGCAGAGTTGCTGTGGTAAAAAGACATAGGTCCCTTTGTGGAAGGCTGGAAATACAATTAACCATATAAATTTATAAATTGATAAAACTTTACTTATAACAATGGGGTGGTAGACTGGATTTGGCCCTATGGCCCAGGTTAACCCCTGGTTTATTGTGTTAAATATTAAATACATTGGATTAATTTGAGGCACGACTCTGGGCAACACAGGTTTTCTCCATTCTGCCTCATTTGAATGGCTGATGGGGCTACTGCTGTGCCTTCAGAATATGTGCTCACCCCTTCATAGCAAGAAGCTAAGCAGGGTCTTCCTCCTTCCAGGATTAAGTCCTTTAAAAGGCATGTGATAGTACAATTTCCTGGAAACTTCAGTCTCATCTCTTTTGGCTTTACACAGACTCAATCTTTCTCCCCTTGCAGTACACACTATTTCTGAGCTGAGTCTTTTTCCAGTCTTTGATCAGGAGGAAATATTTTTCCTGAGTAGCCCCTTGCCAGCTCCTGCCCCCCTTTGCAGCTTGGCTTGGTCAGGGCCTTTCTCCCTCCTCACCCTGCAAACATCCTGACAGTTTTTCTAACCTCACTTACAAGCGCACTCTGGTTTTCCTCCCAGAAGAAGGGGTTTTCTCCCTTTCCATAGTCTGAGTCTGAGCAACTTAATGCAAACAGGCATAGGGTCAGGGTGCCTGCCTACCTCAGGTCCAGTCTCAGTATCATCATCCTTTTACAATCAGAAAGCAACAGACACCAAAATGTCTCTGGATATAATTAGTGCCAGTATTGAGTAAGAAAGTTTTCAATTAGTCATTGTGGAAAATGTCATCAACTCAGCTAATAGGATTGAGTCTAGTTGGGCAGCATTCAAAGCCCAGAATTCTTTTGAAAATTTTTATTTTCCTATATTGCAATCTTATATCAATGCTCAAAATTCTTCGTGAAAAGAAAGGCTGAAAGGTACTGTGGTGATTCAAAGCCGTAGGCACCCCAGAAAAGTATGTTTATAAAGTTAATCCATTCCTGTGGGTGTGGTCCCATTGCATGTAAGACTTTTGGTGAGTAAGATCTTAAATTAAGGTGTGATTCATATTGCAATCCTCTTACTGGAGTCCTTTACAAGAGGATGAAATTCAGGCAAAGAGAAAGAAAGCCACAGAAACAAGAAGCTGAAAGCAATGAAACTTGGAAGAGAAGGGACACACTAGCAGATGGCACCATGTGCCTTA
Source organism: Myrmecophaga tridactyla (assembly GCA_004026745.1). Lineage (NCBI taxonomy): Eukaryota > Metazoa > Chordata > Mammalia > Pilosa > Myrmecophagidae > Myrmecophaga > Myrmecophaga tridactyla. The sequence goes on along the minus strand of PVIY010000132.1, from coordinate 229,562 downwards.
CTATGTGGCAGAGGAGTCCAGTATTACCAGCAGCTGGTCTTCAGAAAGAAAGTGTCTTCTTGATGATGCCTTGATTTGGACATCTTCACAGCCTCAGAACTGTTAACATATAAGCTAGTATGTTCCCGTTTTAAAAACCAACACATTTCATGGTATCGGTATCTGCTTTAAGCAGCTTAGCAAACAAGAACAGAAATTCATGTGTTTCAGGAAAACCATGAATGAAATTTTATTTTATGCACCATTTCTAAGCCAGAGCCATATTAAGGAAGCACACATATCATTGGACAGATAAGTGCTGGGATGAACACAACATCGTGCAGGAAATGCAGAAATTACCTCTAGTACTTTGTGGTGGATACCATGTGGCCTCCACCAGAACACAGCTTTGGGTGTGTTCCAGTATGCTTCATAAATGAAGAGCACACACTAAGCCACTCAAGGAGGTAGCTTTAATAGAGGTGTAGTAACATTGGACTGGAAGCTGGACATCAATGTTGGAGTCCTTTCTCTGACATTTCCTGACATTGTTAGCTTGGACAAATCGACCACTCTGAACCTCAGTTTCCTTATCTGTAAAATGCAAATGCTGTTGTCTGCCAATACTATTTTCTCTACCCATCTCACAGAACCACTGTTAGGATTAAGTGTAAAAGCACCTTATAGACTTGCAAGGTCCAAAGTGTAAGGCGTTCTTATTGTTGATGGCAGAGAGGAGTGAGTCTCAGAGATTACAAGGATTATTGTGTGGATTAGAGATGAAGAATGCATACACTGTGTTCCCAAGAAGCTCAAGTCCAAAGAATGTATGGGAAGTACACAGAGAAAATTCATAAATGGCTAACTAAAATTACTGTGATAGGTATAATTTTAGTTAGCTATTATGGGAGTAAAGAAAGAGCTATAAGGGGTGGAGAGAGCTGGATTTTGAACTGAGGCATGTTTAAGTTCAAAGTCAGGTTTTCCACTCAGAAGTGAGGCAGCTTTACATTTCAATCAAGCTCTCTGAACCTCATTGTTCTCAAAAGCATGATAAAAGTCATAAGTAAAATACCTCTATTGCAGGCAGTGCAACGGTGACTCAGTGGCAGAGTTCTCACCTCCATGCCGGAGACCTGGGTTCGATTCCCAGTGCCTGCCCATGCCCCCAAAAAAAAAAAACTTCTCTGGCAGAGCCATTGCTATGAAAAAAGATATATAAAGAACCTAAAAAACTACTTTGAACATGGTAGAAGCTATTACTCCTGACCTCGATGGAGGTCCATGGGGGCACAGGAGGGTGTGGAGGAGAAAAACTGCTTTCCCAAAGGCGATTTACATCTAAACTGGGCTTTTAAGTAGCTGAGTCCACTATTTGCAAAAGTGAAAGTGAGCCCTTCCATGTAGAAATGGGAACTTACGTGGCAGATCTGGAATGTGCATTTGTTTGGAGTGGTGTGAGGAGAGGGGGATACAAGGGAGACAGCTTGGGAGTGAGATCGTAAGAACTTGAATGCCGTTTTAAAGACTTTCGGCTTTACTCTCCAGACATTTGGAAAGCTATTCCTCTTGTAGGAGTGATCTGACAGTTTGGGGAATGTTTTTATAAGGTTTCTATATTAAGTGCGTACGTTAACTCTCCTCGTCTCTCCTAATTTCTTATCCAGAGGAAATCTTTCCAAGGGGACGGACACGAGCAACATTTATTTTCTGGCTTTGACAGGTCCTTAACACTCCTGGTAAAAAACAAACAAAAAGACTTGCTGGAAATACTTACTATGAACCTTGCCCTGGTCTGGACAGAGGAGGCCCTTGATTGATGCTGGAGCATGAGGAGTGGGCGAAGTAGCATGTGTGTGTGTGTGTGTGTGTGTGTGAGTGTTGAGGCTGGGAGGAGGCCGACCAAGAGATGGCAGGTTCTAGCCTGTCCTGCCCAGTGATTGATGCCCTGGCGCTCCCTGTACGAAGCAGGGGGAGCCGGCTGAGCGGGCTCCGTGCAAGCAGCTGTTGGCTCAGCGCTCCTTGAGCAGCGTCTTACTTTGCCCTTCGGGCTAGCCAGGTGGCTGCTGGCCTGCAGTGGTGGCTTTGCTGGAACTCAACTGCTCCCATCTCTGTGTCAGCCGCTCCCACTGCACCTCTTGTGGGACAGATCCCATTAGCCCCAGGGAACACTTCAAAACAATGTTGAATAAAGGATGCCTTAAGTGTTTGGAATGAGGTTTAAAAGACAAGAGTACGAGGGCGTGTGTATGCGCGCGCGCACGCAAACACACACACACACTCACACACACACACACCCCCCAAATCAAGCTGTTCAAGGAGAAATGTTCAGGAGAGCTTGGATGTAATTGTGCAGGTGCACGGCTTGGGACCGTGCCAGGTCATGCGGGGTGCCATAGGTTTTGCATTAACATTTGTTCTGCTTGAGAAAGTTTCTCACAAAAGTCTTTAGTGTTTGTCACTTAGTAATAAAATCCATATGGGTAAGTGAAAATTACCATTTTTTTTCTTCACCTGGGAAGAAATTACTCTTTAGGTGAAATGTAAAATAGCCTCAATGAGAGTTTTTCAGGGGTCAAAGGGACTGGGCACTGATATTTGCTGCAAGTAGCATTGCTTCCTGGAGTCATGCTAACTTGATGTCAATACCTGTTTATTGAGTACATCTTAGATGTCTGTTCCAGAGAACAGCAGGGCAAGCAGTGACAATTGAGCAAAGGAAAAGGATATTGGAAACACATTTGCTGATCACCTTATGTATGCCAGAACTTCTCCTGGGCTATTTATTTGTTTACTGCCAGATTCTGGATGTACTTTTCCTTTCTTTTTACCATGACTAACCCGATGATAATGTAGGCATTATCTCTAAGTTATAGATAACGAAACTAAGGCTCAGAGAGTCTAGGTAACTGGCTGAGGCCACAGTAAGTAAAAGAATATTGTTTCATTCAACAGATGTCTGGCTGACACATTGTGTCACTGAAAAATAATATTTAGAGGAAACAAGGGTTGGTGTGGGGTAGGTGTTTGCATAAACCACTATTACTTACATACCCTCATATTGACACATCCATAAAACGGAAAAGCAAGCTTTCATTTATTCTTTGGAATGATGCCATGTTTTAGAAGCACATTTTCCAGGTAACCAAAGCTTTATCTTTATAAGATCTGGGTGTAGGACAAAAACTCGACTCCAATTGCATTTTTTTGGTGAATAGATTATATCCAAGTATTTGTTTGCCCATCCATTAATTCGTTATATATTCATTTATGTTCTGTTTGCTCCCAGTGAATTCATATATGTTGAAGGAGCAAGCAGACTTCAAAACAATGTGATTTGTGCTAGAGTGTTTAAATGTAACATGACAATTTATTGAGAAAACTATTATTTTGCTGGCTTTTTATGTCCATTGCCACAGAATCATGTTTGCCTTCTGGGATATTAGACAATCGGCCATGACTCCTGGTTTTCATAGCATATTTCTGTAGTTGTCCTTTTCCAATTTATTACTTTACATGCTCTCCAGGCCTCTGTTTGCTCCTCTATGAAATGAAGTGGTTGAACTGGTTCCTGGACTATGCCCAAACGGCTGGATAAGAAGCACCTGGGAAGATTATACAAAACCCCAAATCCGAGGTTCTGAATCAGCAAGTTTGTGTGAGCCTGGCCTAGCCGTTTGTTATTTTTAACATTTCCCCAAGTGAGTTTGGTGAGCAGCTCTATTTTGGAAACTTCAAACTTGGTGATTTGATATAGGAACAGTAACATGACTATGGCTTTCTATGTGTGGTTAGAGAAACCAAGTCCTATAAAGATCAGGATTTGAATGGGTGTTAGAAGAAATCCGATCAATTCTTAAGACCCATTTGTAATATATGCTATTCAGAGAACAAGATCATTTGCCAAAAACTGTATGTTAACTAGGATTAAATGAACCGCAGAGAACCCAAGGAATTACATTTATTCCACAATGGAAGAGCCAATAGTTGTATCAATCAGTAGCAAATAACCTTAAAATGCCAGTGCTGACAAAATACTTATTTTCACTCATGGGTCTATAAGCTGACCATAATTCTGTTGGGCACTGTTTAGCCGAGCTGAGCTTTACTCTAAGATAGAGCTTGGGTTCAATGCTGCTGCACTCAAGCTGCAGGTGAAGCCACTGCCCGGAGTACATTGCTCTCATGTGGAGTGGAACAGCTCAAGTGACTGGCAAACACTTGCAGTGCCTCTAAAAGTGTGTACTTGGACATGGAATGAGCCATGCCTGCTCACATTCTGTGGATCAAAGAAAGTCATTTGCCCAAGGCCAAGATCAATGGGATTTGGAATTGGGCTTCTTCCATATTAGTGGTGGAAGTAGAACTATTTGATGATCAATAATAATAATTTTCCCAGCAAGGCATGGTCCAAGTACTATATTATTAAATAAGACTACCTTGGGGAACATATTGGAATCTCTGGACCGGTTTCATTTACAGTTTGAAGAAATCCCATGATTTTCTAATACTCTCCTTACTCCTCTAGGGGAGACATTTTTCCTCTCTTATCATTCAGAAAATCAGTACTGCAAGGTAGTATTTAATTACTTAGAAAATAACTTGTCATTTATCTTACCTGGTTTCAAGATGTTTTTAAATATGGTCCATAAAACAGCATAGAAAATTTTAACAGTAGTTCAATCTTGCTGCTAGGACAAATCATATTTATATTCTTCTTAATTTCATTTCTTTATTTTATAAATATTTACAAAAATTTTCTACTTAAAAATATCATTATACAGAATAAAAACAAAATAAGAAAATGGGCCTTGAAATGAGAGAAAAGATGACTTGATTTATCAATATGTAATAAATGCAGAGCTATTTGGAAATCTTCCAGAATATCAGATAAACAGGCACAGCTTTGATTGCTTATCCTGTCATGCTTAGTCATGCATCTATTTAGTTCCAAGCATATTTAAATCCCTACTGTATTAATATTCTGTCTGATTAAGACACAAGCTCATAGAAAGCAAAGAATCTCCCAGTTCTATTGATCCTCAGCAGCACACTGCAGTAGGATTTTGCTGAGGTAGATCACCAGTGGTATTGATATGTACAAAAAGGGAATTACCTAGATATTACTTATATGGGTTGAAATCATTCTAAGCCATATCTGCAAGAAGTCAAACTGCAGAGACTGCTTTTCACTGTTCAGCTTTTTTATTGATGCCATATCAATGTTCTAGAAGCATAGTGACTAGAAAGTGGAACATAAAGAATAAAAATTATTCCCATTAATACAGTGTAGACAAGTTCTACAGCAGAACTTTATGCTAGCCATCCCAGTGTAAAGTGACACATAAGTACATGATTTTTAATTAGCATGGACTATAAAAAGATTTTGCCCAATGAATCAGAAAAGGCTTTCTTATGGTTTCTTAATACAGTCATTCATGTATTATAAACCTTGGGTCAGACATAAGTTGGACCAGGATACATATTATTTCTTTGATGTCTTGCTTTACATCATAAAATTTTAAATCATAGAGGATGCATTCAGAAATACATTTTGAAACCTTCTCCAGGAGTAACATAGCTGCTCCAGGAAGAGATGTAGAAAGTATGGAATTTTTTTTAATATAGTAGAGGTATAATTTAATTTGTGTTATTGGATGAAAAAAGCCAGAATTGCATAACAGAGGAAGTCCTTGTTACAGAAGACATTGCTTCGAGTTTGAAGACATCCCATGTGTTTTTAATTGAAACACTTTTTAGTAGAAACACTAGAAAATATCCAGAAGTAGAATTGCAGGATTATATGGCATATGAAGTGTGTTTAGAGGAGTAAAATTCTCTGAAAATATGAAAATCATACCTAATAATTGGTATCACTAGCCGGTGCCATTAATTGCCTTTTTTTTTTTTTTACCAACACAGAGGGAAAATTTACCTGGTTTCATAGAAAAGTCACATTCACAAAATAAAGAATTCATAACTTATGAAATCATAACTTAAGGACACACGTTATTAATTACTTAAAGTCAGAAATTCCACATGAAACAAAAAAGGCTTTACTCCTCAATTGTGTAGTTGGATATTAGGGAGATGACATACCAGTGGCTGGAGTTGTGGAGGTAACATTGAATAAGTACTTGTGTTCTTTAATAAATCTCATGATAAAATTTACATGAGCCTTCCCAGAATCTCTGCTGAGTCCCTTTTCTGGGCTTGAGTAGTGGAACTAGACCATGAGCTCCTCTACTAGGTGTGAACTCATTACAGAATCTTATTGATCTTTATTTTTATCTCTTGGTATATATTACACATGAAGCATGAAGGAGTTGACTGTATGAATGAAAGCACTGTGACATGTTGATTTCATTTATTTATTTTAAAATCTACATGCAATAAAATTCACTCAGTGTAGTGTACAGGTCTTTGAGTTTTAACAGATGAATAAATAACTACACTCAAGATACAGAACAATGCCATAACCTTCTGAAAATTCTCTCATGCTGGGCTTTTGTAATTAATTCCTCCCCCTACCTCCAACAAGTCAGCAGATAGGTTGTTCTTAATCCCTACACTTTGCCTTTTCTAGAATGTCATATAAATGAAATCATACAGGACACAGCCTTTTCACTTCTTTCATACAGCAAAATGCCTTTGAGAATCATCACTTTTACTGTTGAGTAGTATTCTGATATATGAATGTACTATAGTTCTTAATCCATTTACTAGTAGAAAGATATTTTCTCCCCTCCCCCCGTTCTTGTCAATTATCAATAAAGCCACTGTCAGATTCAAATGCAGATTTTGTGAATATAAATTTTCATTTATCTTGGGAAAATATCTAGAAGTGGAATTATAGGATTATATGGCAAGTATGAAGTGTGTTCCCATATTTCTTTAAAAATAAAAAACTTGTCAAACTATTTTTCAAAATGTGTTTACAATTTTGCTTTCACATAAGCAAGCTCTACAAATTCCAATCGTCCCACTTCCTTGACAACACTTGGTGTTGTTTGCCGTGATTAGTTTTATTTTGTAAGTCATTTTAATGCATGTGCGGGGGGGTCTCATAGTTTTAATTTACATTTCTTACTGAGCAATGATGTTGAATATCTTTTTATGTGTTTATTTTACATCCATAGTTCTTTGATGAAGTGTCTCTTTAAATCTTTCGCCCACATTTGTTCTGGGTTGGTTGTTTTCTTACTAAGTTTTGAGGGTTATTTATATATTCTGGATATTAATCCTTTTTTAGCTATGTGATTTGCAAATATTTTCCCCCAGTCTGTGGCATATCTTTCATTCTCTTAATACTGTCTTTCACAAAATAAAAAATGTCAAATTTGTTAAAATCTAATTTATCAGTTTTCTTTTGGTTCTGCTCTTTTGGTTTTATATCTAAGAATTCTTCACTTAACACAAGTGCATAAATATTACTACTATATTCTCTTCCTAAAGATTTGTAATCTTATTTACAAATTTAGGTCATTGACTTTTTTTTTTGCGCATAAGGTGCAAGGTATGGGTCAAGGTTCGATTGTTTTCTTGTAAAGATTCTAGTACTCTTTAATAAAATAGAATCTTTTTATCATTGAAATGCCTTGGCACCTCTGTCAAAAATCAGTTGACTAGCCCTTCCCCTTCAAAATGGTGGAGTGAGAAGCTTCACGGCTCTGACCTCCACAGAAGCTTTGAACAACTAGCTAGTAATGGCAGAAACATATTTTTAAAAACTTCACAAAATAAATGATTGTAGTAACAAGGGGAGCACTACATCAAGAAATTAAGCAACTTAAAAGTGGTAGGATCTTACTGCACCTTGGCTGGCCCCTCCCCCAACCCACACCTACGCAGTACAGAGTCAGTCTGTGATCCCAATGTGGGCCCCTCATCCTGGAGGGAGAAGAGTAACCCTCATGCACATACTGAGAACATGTATGCCTGGCCCAATCTGTCTGATGGTGGCTGAGGGACTGAAACAGGACACTTATCACAGACTCACTGTGCCAAACCTGCCCTGCATGTAAAAGCAGCTCACAGAGCTCTCCTAAAAAGCACTCTTGGAGAGGAGTCAAGGCACAGCTTCCCAGGGCAAGGGATTTTGGCTGGAGGACATGTAGTGCAGTGCTCAGGAAAGCACATTCCCCAACAAAGTGTTTCCTAAGGAAGAAGGCACATTCATATCCATGTAGATAGGGAAATTCTAGGGACACATGCAGATGTACCCTAAGGAAGAAGGCACATTCATATCAATGCAAATAAGGGAAATTCTAGGGACACATGCACGCACAGAAAGGATAAGAGAGGTCCCTATGCTTTGGCCTTGAGCTATTCTCTAAACTTATTATATGGATAGGCTCTGAAGGAGGTCACTTGTAAAGGTCAAACTGCAAAGACTGAGAAAGGAGTTTTCTTTTCTACCTTTTTTTCTTTTTTGTTAGCTTCTGGCATTTGATGAAAGCTCTGTCATAAAACTAGCTGGACACAAGTTTAAGGAACAGATGTCTCAGGGTCCAAATTCCAGTGACAAGATATTGAAATATCAAAATATAATGATTTCAACAAAAGATTAAAAACATATAAAAAATAGGAAGCAAAGGTCCAGGCAAAGATATTAAGGCAATAGAAACCATCAATTAGGAGGGTCAGACCTGGGACAAACCATACAGAAACTTTTAAAAAGTGGTCTTGATTGCATGGGTAGTACAGTGGTAGAATGTTTGCCTTCCATGAAGGAGACCCAGGTTTGATTTCCTCCCCCAAAAATAAATGAATAAATAAATACATAAATGGTCTTAAATATGCTCACAGAGCTAAAGAAAACATGGACAAAGAATTAAAGGAAATCAGGAAAATTAAACAAGAACACAAAGGGAAATCAATAAAGAGATGTAAATTATGAAAAGGAACCAAATAGAGCTGAAGACTACAGTTACAGAACTGGAAAATTCCTTAGAGAAATTCAACAGCAGATTGGAGCTGGCAGAAGAAAGAAAAAAGGATCAGTGAACTTAAAGATGAGGAAATTGAAATCATCCAATCTGAGCAGCAGAAAAGAGAATGAAGAAAAGTGAACAGAACCTGAGGAATCTTTGGGATACCATCAGGCATATAGATATATACCTTGTGGGAGTTCCAGAAGGAGAAGAAAGAAAGAAAAAAACAGAGAGAATATTCGAAGAAATAATGGCTGAAGACTTTCCAAATTTAATAAAAGACGTGAATATACAAAATCTAAGATGCTCAAGAACTCCAAACAGGATAAACCCAAACATCCTTAGACGGTGGAACATTATAACCAAACTGCTGAATGCCAAAGATAAAAAGAGAATTCTGAAAGCAACAAGAGAGAAAGAATGTGTCAATTTCTCACCCAAAACCATGAAGGAAAGAAGGCAGTGGAATGACATATTTAAAATGCTGACAGCAAAAATTTGCCAACCATGAATTTTATATCTGGCAAAACTCTCTTTCAAAATGAATGGACATCCCTGTCTCTCTGTCAGACTTTTAGTGTAGGTGCTTGAGTCAAACTCGTAAGGAGTTGAGCTGAGTTTTGAATTTTTTTTTGCTATACCATACGACACAACTATACCACCACAGTGCCTCATGGGATCCAAAATCTTCAAGTGTTACCTGGTGTTTAGGGTGGACCCTGTTTTCCCAGAAGTTTTGTCAACATTTGCTCCATTGTGAACTTTAGATCTTCCATTTTTCTAAGACTCAGTGATATTCTTTGCCCCAGTGATATTCTTTGCCCATGCTCTTGTAAGTCTCAGAGAAGTATTCCATTCTTGTTACTCAATGCTTGTTAGCTGGTGTCCAATGGCCTCTGCCTCAGATAAACAAGTGTTTGCATCCCAAATCTCCATGTAGGTGACAGTTTCACCAAGATTTCAGGTTAATTACTTTTCCTGTAACCTCAGCTCTCTTATGTGTTTAATAAATCTTGTGATTTTGAAGATTGTCTGGGCTTTTGATGTTGTTGTGAGGTTATGAATAATGCTTTTTCTAGTTTCCCACAACTCAAGCAGAGATGTAACAGGATGGTAAAGGGACTTTTGGTTTCTCAGAGCTTCTGCTGAGGCTAAAAACTGAGAATAAAAATGAATAACACCCTCAAAATTTAAAGGAAATTACTAAAGTATCCTGTCCTGTGATTCTTAGCCATTCAAGTGTCTTCAGTCTACATTTAAAAGAAGATAGGGTGGGTCACAGTGGCTCAGCAGGCAGAGTTCTCGCCTGCCATGCCAGAGACTGAGGTTCATTTTCTGGTGCCTGCCCATGTAAAAAAAATATGAAGAAGAAGATAGAAAATTTTAGCAATGAGAATTTTTTTTGGAGAAATAAGGAATGAGGGGATTCATGTACTCCTTGACATTGTAGTACAGAAACCAATGCCTCATTAGGATTTAGTCTCCAGACTAGAATAATCTAAAAGACTAAATTTATCTGGATCAACCCCTGATGGCAATGCAAAGTTGCTGGACTTGGCTCATTCTGAAAAGTCTCCATCCAAAAGATCTTTCTACCAGGGCAAAGTGACCCCATCAGAAATGGTTTGTCCCAAATCATCCCTGAGGAAGCAGTGGAAGAGGTCTGGTGAAGAAAGCATTGCCTGCATCAGGGGAAAATTTATGTGGTCCTACTGGGTATATTTCAGGATCCCAAACCTGTGCTCCATTGGAGGAGCCAGCATTTGAGTAACTGCTACACGGAACATACCTATGACAGGTTTCAGTGGTACCAGTCAAGATTGCATTGTATTTCACTGAGCCTAAAGCTATATACATATTAAAATCTTGGAATTCTGCTGCATTTTATATTTGATTCTATCTCATATTCAATGAAATATGATAATATCCTTTACACCTTTTTGGCTGCTCCTTCAGAACTTGAGAAATCAATATCAGAAAAGTTATTGGGAGAGGAGAGGGAAGAAACCAGCCAGGAATCTCCCACTACTCATGTATGGAATCACATACCTAGACTTACTGGGATATGGGAGGAAAAACTTTATTGGAGAAAATAAATCTTGACTTTAGGTTTGAGTAGATTTTTTAAAACTTAAAAATGATACTGTTTGTTAATATCTGAAAGTGATTAAAAAATCATGAGACCGTTTATTGGTGAGGAAAAGAGAATATAGAGCAGGCTTGAAAGGCAGTGGTGGAAAATAAGTTATAACTTGCCTTTATCCTAATATTTTCTGACTGTCATGTTTAAGAAATAATTTACCCAATGAATACATCCATGATCTAGAGCTTGGATGGTGCCTAATGGAGACATGCCCAATAAACAGATTGCTCCCTAAAAGGAAACAATCTTTAAATTCTTTTATTATAAAACATGACATGCTTCCTGAGGAGTGAAAATGAGAGTGGATTTTCTTCACCTCTGTCATCATATAACCTAGGGTTGGTTACATATAAGATTATCAATAAGCATTCATTATTTGAGAATGGTGATCAATGAATGAAACTGTGGAAATCTGTAGAAATTGAGGACAGGAGTGTATTTGCCCACTAAATCCTGACTGATGGAACTTTGTTTAAATCTGGAAACGTTTATATCCTTATCTCTGTCTTTATGAATTGTCCCCATTCTTTGAATGTATCAAGGCACACATCTTCTAAGAATATTTTTTCACAATCCAGAGAGAATAGTTCTTCTCACCTACTATGAGACTCTCATCTGGAGCTTATAATTTACCAGGCAATTGGGTATGTATTGAGCTCCCTTGAACTAGTTTTAAGTTGGTTGAAAAAGAAAAAAAAAAGATATTTTATCTCTGAATTTCTAATAACTATAGAAATTATTTTATAGTTAAGAATAAATATGCTAATTTATTGGTTAAACTGGTCCTAATTTATGAATTAGTTAAAGAAAAGAAAATTGAACTTATCTAAGCCCTCTTATGTGCCTGTCCAGTGCTGGGTATTTTCTCATTTTTCTCTTATGATTAATCCTATAAGTATGTGTATCATTGTACTTACTTCACCTATGAGAAAGTTAAGGACAAATAGATGAAATAATTTGCTTACCTATTTATTACTTAAGAACCCATGCTTTATAGCAAATGTTGTAATTTATAAACCAAAATGGGCTCCTAGCACAGAGTCTGACACAGTGTATGCACTTAATGCATATTTGTCAAATGAATGAATAAATAAAGAAATGAGTGAATTTTGGTAAATCGAGTCAGACTCACCAATTCATTTTTTGGGATGAGTTGTGTGATATTTTATCAGTCATTTTTTCTACATTATTAATGTTATCTGTGGTAAACAAAACTAAATTATATGAAAACTTTCTATACTTTAGCTAGTATCAGGGGAGATGAAACTCAAATAAAAAAGCAAATATAAAAGTGCTATTGAATTAGAAACTATTTTTATAACTTCTCTTCTGAGTATTGCCGATGTGTGAGCTAATTAAGTCTCTAAACAGTCATCTAAATGCCCCAAGAAGCTCACCATTTAAAGGAACCTCACAGTGAATCCTTTTGTGAAAGGAAGAAATAAATCTCCCTCCATCCTTGCTTTTTCTCTCTTTTCCTTCTTTATTCGACACATTTATGTACCCAAAGGCAATATGTTGGGCTGCAAAATGTTGAGATGAAAAAGTCAAGTTCTCCATCCCCCAGAAGCTTATATAGATATAATGAAGAACTCATAAGTAAGTATTACAGATTTTTGCATATTGGCATTTCTCAAAGCAGAGCCCAAGGGAATGCGCTGCCTTTGTGCTATTGATGTTTCTTCCTTTCTGGCTCGCTCATTCTTTGTTTTTGGCTCTGAATAGATGCACGTCTGTGTGTGTGTTTTAAAGTGCAGTGAACTGCACAGTAAAGTTCTTTTTCTCTGCAGATTTTGTAGGTGTAACATCTCAGCCCACACAGCCCACCTGCTCCAATCTCTGTTTCATTTTAACAACTGGTGTTTTTAACAGTGGTGCTGATTCTGGATTAGTTACTGAAGCATGAAGCAACCAGATAGAGCTGAGCTACCTAGCCTGTGGAGGGGAACGTGCAACCAGCTGTCCCAGTGACGGCAGCCAGACCTCCTGCCCTGTCAGAAGAAAGAAAGGGCTCTGGCATGGCCGCAAATGGGGAGAGAAGTGAATAGAAGAAAATGTTTGAGCTGCCAGTATGCTTAAACACACACACACACACACACACACACACACACACAAAGACAAAAATGCTGTAAAGAAGAAAAACCTTCTCAGGACAGAAGTGTGGTTAACACTTATGGTTTAATTTCACACGAAATTTCTAATCTTTTTTTTCAGAAGAAATGCCTTACTGGACAGTGACCCGTTTCCTGGCTTCTGTGTGACCTCTGAGCAACCTTCTGGGTAGTTCTAAGTGCCAAGAAGTGCTCTCTTGGACTGGACAAGTGGGAACACTATTTGATAACTTGGGATATCACACAGAGCGGGATTCATGAGAATCTCAACTAAAGAACATATTGAAGACTTCAGAAGACCACGCATGATGCCCTCCTACAACGGCCTGCCACCTCTTCCCACTGAGAATAAAGGGGCATTTCTGTTAGTCTTTTGTCTTTCCTTGCCTTCCCAGCCACATCACTGAGCCTTCATCTTGTCTTCTCTGGACACTTAATAGCCTCTCCCTGCAGATGCTGATTTTGCTGTGGTAGCACTTGTGCTGTTTAGAAATATTTGGTTTCTTTTTCTGCCTCTGGACTTATGATAAGTTTGCATTCCCGAAACCATTAAAGCTTAGCACATCCATGTACTTGCTGTGGCCAATCAACATGAGGGAAAGTAACACATATAACTTCTGTGAAAAAGCTTTAAGATTTAGTGTATACTTCGTCACATTCTTGTTTCATCTGCCAGCAATATCCTCAATAGTTGCCGTTGCATCACCCGGAGTCCAAGAGTAAAACTCATGATGATATTGTACAGGGACCTGCAAAAGAACATGGATAAATAGCAGGAAGGAGACATAGATAATTGTTTGAACCTATCCTGATGAACGCAATTGCCTCACCAAACAGAGCCCACCTCCCACTATCATATCTAAAAATGTCAATTACTTGTTTTCATGCCTCTCTTGGAACCAGGGCTTGGCCATCCATCCATCCTAGACAAAGTGGCTACAATCTGCAGTGGTGTTTCCTATAGCCCAGTGACAATGTCTCCAGCTAATGGTTAAAGAAGTTCTGCAAAGTAAAATAATACAGCCTGTCATGATCAGGTTCACGTGACAACTTGGCCAAGTGGTGGTATCTGTTTGTCTGGTCAGGCACATGCTGGCCTGTCTGTTGCAAGGAGGACATTTCATAGAATTAAATCATGATCACGTCAGCTGCATCCACAGCTGTTTCCATTTGTAATCAGCCAAAAGTGTAATCTTTTTGTAATCACTTCTGCAATGAGTGATGCTCAATCTAATCACTGGAAGCCTTTTAAGGAGGATTTAGAAGAGACAGGCTCTCTTCCTGCTTCGACTGGCGAGCCTCTCCTGTGGAGTTCATCCAGACCTTCCACTGGAATCATCGGCTTCACAGCCTGCCCTGCGGATTTTGGACTCTGTGTTCCCACAGTCACATAAGACACTTTTATGAATTTTATATTTGCCAGTGTTCCCCGTTGATTCTTTTTCTCTAGAGAACCCTAACTAATACACAGCCTAAGAACCAAAGCTCTCTATTTCTCCAATTTAGTCCAGGAATGGATTTTACAGGGATTGACAAAGGATGGTGGGCCCAATCTAACCCATCAGCACCTATTTTTGTAAATAAGGTTTCATTGGGACACAGCCATGCCCATTCATTTAAGTATTTTCTCTGGTTGGTTTGGGGCTACACTGGCAGGGATACATGCTGTGACACACCTCTATGGCCCACAAAGCCCAAAATATTTACCATCTAGCCATGCACAGAAGAAATTCGCTGGAAGAATACTTTAAATCCTGCAAACATATTGACTTTCTTTAGTGAACTTTCCAAAAGCATTTAGAAGATTGGAGGTTATGTGCCCTGAGAAATGCTTAAAATGAAGCCATTTTATACACCATATGCCAGACTCTAGTAGTAGATACTATGATTCCTTTGAATTTGAAAATTTCATAATCCCCTCCCTTGTGTTGAGGCTTTGATATTTGTGTTTTCCACAACCCCTTCTCTAGCTGCGATCACGATGACTTTGACTTCTTGCATACAAGGCAAAACTTGAAAACTCTGGACAATTCCCATTGGCTGGGACAGTCTTTTCCTCTCCTTTTTTTGCCTGTCTTCAGCAGGTGTCAACTTTAAGATCATCTCCTCGAGGAGGCCTAGCCTGATTCCCCAGATAGATGCCTCCTTGATTTATTTTCCATTAGCTTCTTTTATTTCCCTTTTAGTAATACTTACCTCACTCTCACTGGTAACTTCCCTTCCTTACTAGGCTCTCTGCTTCATAAAATCAGAATCTGAGCCAGATGCCTTTACACCTTGCACCATGGGAACTTGGTACAGTGTCTAATGCAAAGAAAGTATCCCATGAAGATGTTAGTGCTGACCAGATACCAGGTAGAAGGCTAAAGGCTGGATTGCAAAAGGTAACTGGTTATGTGCTTTCAGTAACAATAATGCATAGAAATCAGGGGTGTAAAAAATATAACTTACTTTATTTCTCTATGTCCAAATTAAATAGCTTTTGTGCAACAACTCCATTTCTGCTTGTAAGAGGATATTTAACTTGTCAATTCCAGTACTTCAGGACCTCAGTTTAGAGTTTAATTGCTTCCACATTGAACACTATGATTTGGTCAAAGTCCCTGCCGTCTCCTTCTTACCTTTAAGGGTCCCAGGTATTGTCTTGGCTGTGGATGAGGGTTTAACAAGCTCATGTTCAATGCTAAGTCTTGAGTTCTCTTTTGGATGGTGGATTCTGTTCTCACTGTAGACCAGGTTGGCTCTCCTCACTGTGTGTGCCCTCCACAGCCCCCAAACCTCATAGAATAAAGGATTCAGTAAAGAAAGTTCTGCAACTTTCTTGTTAGGACCACGTTGCACCCTTGAGACTATGGGCCAGTTTACAGCCTTCAAGGTACAAAAGGGGGTTGTGGGTGGGTAGAATTGATCAGCTTTTGCAAACAACACAAGTTTGTGTGGCCTCTGTGAGGGTGCTCTCAGTTCAAATTTCTACCCACAGTTTGGAAACTTGGGGTCCCTAAAATGATTTCCTATATTAATAACTCACCCTTGGCTCTTCTGTCCCTATTGATCTGTGTTTGATCCTCACTCCTACATGACCTATTTCTTGCCAACTAGAACCCATTCGATCTCTGACTTCAGGGTCTTGATTTCTCATGTTTTGTTTTCAGATTTTTCCTTCCAGCACATTTAAGCCTTCTTGGCCCTATCTCAACATTGTTGAGATTGACCTTCCTGTGCTGGGCTTTCCTTAGATCAGATTCAGTGACCATAGTCATGAATTTTTCTGTGAAAACCTCCTGCAGCTAAAGTCCAGCATTTCCAGGACCTGCCTCCTTCCCTGTCTTCAACTCCAGGAAGTAAAGTGTTAAAGCTAGAATGATGAGTGGCACCTGGCCGGGTAGAAAAAATGCTGGCAGGTAAATTAGCAAAATATAAGTGCTTCCTCTACTTTTTTCTTCTTTTCTATTTTTTTTTTTTTTTTTTGGCTGTCAGAATGGAAGACTTGGCATGAGGCTAAACTATCTTCTGGAAATGTCAAAGGGCTCAGGCACACGTCCGTCAGTGTACTCGTATGTTTGTTATCAGTCCTATCCAATGGAGGCATAAAACACAGACTTTTTCTACTGAGGAAGATCTTAGAAATCTCTTTGACTAAACACCTTCATGTCCCCTCCTCTGATGCAGAATGACTGTAAGTTGGAAGGGATCTTTGGGAACATCTAAGATATTCCATTTTATAAGATCGAAAAGCATAGGTTGGGACAGATGAAATTACTTAATCATGGCATTACTCCAATACAGTGGTTTCAAACTGGGTATACATTGTCATCACTTGAGAAACGTTAACAAGATTGGTCCCTGGGTCCCTTCCCCCTCAGATTCTGATATGATTGGACTGGGGTGCTGCATGGGTAGAGAATTTTTAAACGCTCCCCAGGTGATTCTCATGTGTAGACAGAGTTGAGAACCCCTGAGCTAGTTAGTGGCTAGCCAAGAAATTAAACACAGGTGTTCCATCCTGGGGCCCACCATGAATAATTATTTTTTAAGAGGAAGGACTTGGATTTCTTGCATGCCACAGTGTCATGGAAAGTTTGAGGAGGAAATCACAAAGCCATGTCCACCCTTCAGTGACTCTCAGTAGTTTGCCTATAGTTTTTGCCATCATCCCCAAACTCTTCCCGCTGCTCCACAGTAACATTTTAACTGCAAAATCTGCATAGTAATCCTGTTTCAGTAGCCTCTGGAGAAATCACAGTGCTTTTTTCTCATAGACTAGAACACTTAAGGATTTGCTAATAAAATAAAAAATTAAAAGCATGCTTTATGTTACCAAACAGAAAATTCTCACAAACTGAGAATTTTAGGTAAAGCCTTTATTCCAACATGTGTTCAGTGAAGTAGAAGAAACCGTAATAAGCATGAACAAATCAGACGACTTAACAATAATCCGCTGGCATACACCTCTCCTTTGCCTCCATAAGCTGTTAAGCTTTAAAAGAACACAAAAATAAGCCATCAAAAAGCCTGTAGCCCTTTATAAATTAAGCTGCTGGTAAACCTTCCTAGCAGAAACTCAGTATTTTAGGCAACACGGTAGAGTCGAAATAAAAAATCAAAACTGGTAATTGATTAAGACCAAGTCACTGTTTCTAAAGTCTGATAAAATGTTGCAGAAAGACAATCCTATCAAGTATATGGACACGAGGGATAACCATGTTGGAAGCTTCCAGACTCCTTTAAAATTTACCTTCCTAGGGTTTGTCAGACAAACATCATAACAATTTGGCCAATAGGAATTTCTGCAGTGCTCTCACCTTCGGTATTGTTTAAATTTATCTACTGGGAGCCTTAAGGTGTATCTAAAACAGAAAAGAAACACTGGCTTTATTTTCTCCCATCTTTTTTCTTTTTGAAGTGTACAGTAGATTCTGAATAAATTAAATTTTACAGTAATATATCCATATTTAATTATATCACAGTTGGCATCACACTTTCATGCCCAAGTATTTGAATTATTATAACTGTTTTTGCAGGAGCAGACAATTTTCTCACCGAAAGATTATTGTGTCTTCCTGGCATCACCCGACATTCCTAAACCTATCGGAGTTCATTTCTTCCTTTTCTGTATTGTGGTAGCGCTTTGTGTTTATCCCCATTACAGTATTTACTACTTTGCAATATTAAGGTTTACATTTTACATTTTGATTGGCCTACTATTTATGAGTTCCTTAAAAACAGTTACTATGTTTTTAAACACTTAAGGCAGATGACAGGAGGTAATTGGTAAATGCCTGGTGAACTGGACCAGGTCACACTGCGTTCTGACTGTCCTTCCTAAAACCCAAATGGTTGCCTGTCGCACTCTCCCTGAAACCCTCTCATGGCTCTTTATCTTTAACAGAGTAAATACACATCATGCTTTGTGTAGTGCACACAATCCTGCCCCCAGCCTGGCTTATGCCCCCTCCACTCCCATTTCCTGCTTATCAGTACCTGCAAAGTACCTGTTTGATTTCCATGCCTCCTTTCCTATTCTTGCGCTGTTTGCATTGCCTGAAATGCTTCCCTTCTTTCAGTGTGAGGTGAAGGTCCTTTTCTCTCTCTTATCTGTGAGACCCTCCAGAAACCACCCCCTACACACACACACACACACACACACACACATACACACACTTACCACTGCAGGCAGAGTAGCTCTCTCTCTCCTGTATCCGACCTACGTCTCTTGCACTCATGGCTCCCAGGTTGTAGAAATATGCCCTTTAATTCATTAAGTTGCAGACTCTCTGAGGGTAGAACCTTGGCTTTCTGTCCTAACTCCAGCCCAAAGCACAAGTCTCAGTGAACGTTTGCTCAGTTGATTAAATGCATGAATGGAACCCTATTTTCCAGATTTTACATGCCACTAAGGTAGCTCAGGAAAGCATCAGCTTCCTTCCAGGACACCCATGAGTTCTTCTGGTCTAAGAGAAAGACAATGGAATGAATTGGGTTAAACCCAACATTGAAACCAAAGCTCTGATGTCTGTGAAGGTTCACTGTTGCCTGAGTGGGCTAGCCGTTTCCCCATGTACTTGTACTTTTTCACAGCTACATTAGGTTAAAACAGCAAGAGGCAAAACAGTGGCCTTCAGCTTTCAAAGGTTATGAACAAGGATGTTCTAAATTCAGAGGTATTAAAAGCGTTGAAGGTGAAGAAACATGCTTGCTTAGACTCTCCCATAAGCTGAGGAATTTCTTTAAGAAATAAGTGATGTATATTAATTACTAAAAACTGGATTCAAAGAAAGAAACATGTATATTCAATCTTATGTTGGTTGGAAAATTGGGGATATTTCCTGTGAATTTGGGATTTTTCCTCAAACAAAATATGTTCATCATTTTGGATCTCATTTTTGAGAATTGCTACTACAATTAGTTGTTACTTAATATTACGATATAAACATATCTTTGTATTTTTTCAAATACTTTTTAACTTCTCACTAAAGTAAAGCAATCCCGTCTTCCTGCAATAAAGATGTAGCAGAAGAAAAGGTGTACTCACTTCCTCTCTACTTGTCTTACATCATACCCAACTTTCAACAAGATATCATGAGGCATACCAAAAGGCACAAAAGAAAATAACACTTTTCAAGAATTAGAGTAATTCTCAGAACCAGACTCAGATATGACATAGATGCTAGAACTATTTGACAAGGAATTTAAAATAACTAGGATTATGATGTTAAAGGCTCTAACAGAAGAGTTGGCTTAATGCAAAAATTTGATGGGTATTCCAGCAGAGACATTGAAGCTATTACAAAGAACTAAATGGAAATGCTAGAAATGAAAAACACCATAACAGATAAGAATGCCTTTGACAGCAGGTCCATATGCTTCTTTACACCAGGCTGACTGACTCAGTTGCTTAATATTTCCATATATTTATAAAGTATTCTCTGTCTTTTCTGCAGTTCAGCAAAATTTTTCTAATATAGAAATGTTTTGTAATAACTCTCAGAGCTCTGAAATTGTATGTGTCATGTCCTGGCTTTCTGCTAATATTGTTTGTTTCTTTGCAAAACCATGGAATGGATGAACCAGTTCTGCAAAAACCTTCCCTTCATGGAATTTTCCATGAGAAAGATTTTTTTATAGACTTCAGTGTTTTTAGGTATAGAAAAGACTATCTCCAGGGAACACTTTACTCTATTACCCAGAAATCGTTTCCTCTATAGTTGTTTTCAGTCTTATTGTCCAATTTCTCTATGCTACAGCATATGGAATTAGCTGCCTATGAGCCTGTCTTCAAGGGTGGCAGAGGGGTGTGTCATGAAGATTAATCCTATTCTGAACAAAGGTCTGGTAGAAGAGGAAACGAAAAAATAAACTAAAGCAAGAATTGTAAAATGAGTTTCATCTCCCTTGCTGATTCTAGTGGGCTGATGACGGAAGTGCTGTACTGAGAAGGTCTTTGAACTTCTATCCAGATTCTTCTAGAAACAGTGCCACATTCATTTAGCAATATCTGTCGGTTCCTCTTGTCTTGTATTTGTCAAAGCATCCCTAAGGGGTGGAGGGAGTATAATTTTAACTTGAAGTATTAAAGAGAAGAAAATATATTCCTGGGTTTTCAACCAGAAAGCAAAAGACTACTGAAAAATATATCATGAACTTGAGAAATGGCTCTGTAGAAATAACTGGAAGGCTTATAAAGTTTCCCAATGAGAGGAATGAGAATAGGGACTGGGCAGTCATTGTGTGGGTTAGAAAGGGATGAATGGACACATTTATGTGCCTCTAGAGTCAATTTTCTGGAAAACAAGGGCAGAATGAGTCCCATAAGTATTCCAATAAACTCAAGATGCTTTATTTAATAATATAGCTACCAATTCTAAATTATATTGATTACCTATCAGCATATACTTCCACCAAGCAGGGGAAAGAATACATATTATCCTCTCCAACTACTTCAGTCATTTATGATAGTCTTAAAGTATATAGCTTTCTTAAAATGAGAAACAATTTGACAACTAAAAGAGAAAAATACAGTTAAATAAATATAGGCAATAATTTAGTCTCCATATATAAATATGTATGACCAGTATGTTCATCTACATGAAGTGAATATTAGTTTAAGAAATGACAGCACTATATTAGTACACATAATGTTTTTCTCAGAAGGGAGATATATATGTTTTAGATGAGATTCAGACAACCACATAGACTTGTGTTAGTCTGTGTTTTAGTTCACTTCATATATAAACCCCTTTATGCATAAAATTGTCCAATATTTGTTTTATTTTTGAAAAAAGTAAAGTGTAGGAAACTATTACCTACAAAGTGTAGGGCTCCTTTGTCACATTTTCTTCCTATGTGACAAAGGAGCCCTGGCCATGTGTCAAAAAGGATAGCTAAGGATTCACACATAAAAATCCCTTTTAGAGACAATTTTTTAAATGTCATTAAAAAATCATTTAAACATTTAAATATCATTAAAACACTTTAACTGGAGAGTAGAACTGATCACTTAATGACCCACAGTGGGGTGCTTATTAAGGAATTTAATAATAGAGTTTTCTTGTCTGGTAGCTTTTCATAAAATCCAGGTGTATATCATGACAGTAGAGCCTGTGTGGGGTGGGATTGCTAAGAAGTCATAGGCATAGATGTGTCCATATGTGAACCACATGACCCCACCCTTCTGGAAAGAGCAAGGTATATTTCCAACACAGACTTTATCTGTCAAGGCTATAAACCAAGTGACAAAAAAGACTGAATCAGATGATGTTGAGTACTGGGGTTTTAAGACAAAGCAGATTTAGGACTCAGAGTCAGTTGCATGGCAACTCCAAAACATTATTATGGAAAGCAAGAACAAAGAGCCCTGAGGAGAAGTCAAGATACAGAGAGGGAAAAACAAAGATGATGCAGAACACCCCTGAAAGATCCTGTAATCTTTAGAGTTCATAAAGAAATTCATCCCATGAGATTCTTCTGATTTCACCTGATAGTTACCTTCCCTTCACTGTTTACTTAAGCTAGTTTAAGTTCCTATCTTTTTTAAAAAATAAATATCCCAGGGTACTAGAAATATAAATAATAGCCAAAGTAAAGATTTTTTAGAAATTAAAAGTGTTGCTTTCTGGAATCTTGACAAGAAAGAAAAATACATGTAAGATTCTGACAGGAGAAGCAGCTATGGAGATTGAAAAACATTTGATTAATTTCAGATGATCTCAGATGATTGAATATATAGCATGCAAATATTGTCAATAGTGGGAACACTTAACATGAATTTACAAACTTTGTCTTATTTTAGATGACTATAAAACAAATCTCCTTGTTTTATCAAGTACGTGTAAAGATCAACATAGACAAATGCTAAAGATCTAGGTTTGTTATAAAATTTAAAAGCTTTCTTAATGCATCCTGATATCTATTTTGTTTTTCTAAAGGGAAAACTATTAAGGGATAAGCATGGACCCAGGAAAACACTGGATGTGGAAAAAAGATCTACATAACGAAATTGGTACCATCCATTTGGGGGTGGTAGAAAAACTGATTGTTACAGAAAAGAACAGATTCTCTGATGGGGGGTGGGGGTGGGTGTATAAAAGGGTAATTTTGCATCATAGCAAGACCAAAGGATTGAGGAACCTGACTTAGCTTACTATGTTCCTCTCAACCACTGGATGTTTCTATAATCTTGAATTTTTCCTAACTTAAAAATGATCTCACAAAAATCTGCTGATATACTGACCTGTGAGACCTAATTTAGGTTCTAACAGTAATAAATCACATTTTATGCCATATAGTATTATTCAGCATATTGAGTGTATATATATATATAAGCTTTAGTTTCCTAGGACACTAAAGCAAATATCAGGAAATGCGTAGGGTTAACAAGGGGAATTATTTGTTCATTGTTTTGATACCAGGAAAATGTCCAATCAAGGCATCATCAAGGTGATGCTTTCTTCCCAAAGAACTGTTGCTAGTATGTCATGTCCCATATGGCAAGGGACATGACAATGTCTATAGGTCTCTCCTTTCTCTTCCAAGTTTTGTTGATTTCAGCTTCTTGCGTCCTTAGCTTTATCTCTCTCTCTCTCTCTCATATATATATAATTGACGAGAATCTCATTCTCTTACAAAGGACTCCAGCATTAGGATTGAGACCCATCCTGACTGAGATGGGCTGAGATGAAGTAACCTCATCAAAGGGTCCTACTTACAATGGGTTCACAGCCACAAGAATGGAATAAATTCAAGAAGATGTTTTTTCTGGAGGGCATACAGCTTCAAACTACCACACCTTATATCTGTAAAAATTAGTCACTCTTTCATTCATTCATTTGAAAAAAAAAGTATATTTACCAACCATTATGTGAGAAACTATGGACTAGGAACTGGAAAAACTGCAGAAAATAGAATAAAGCCCTTGTCCTCAGGAAACTTAGAGTAGAAAGTGGGATACCAACACAGACATATGATTTGATGGTAGGAAGGACAATATGCTATAATGTTCCCAAGTCATGGGAACTTAACCAGTCAGTATCAGGAGTCTCAAAGGGCTTCTGGAAGGAGGCACCTATTAAGCAAAATCCTAAAGGTAAATAGAATTTCCCCAGATGAAAGTTGGGTGAAAAGGAAATTAAAGTTATAAAATAAGACTTTTATTGATCATTTATTATGTCCCTGGGACTCTTCAAAGACCATTAGAAGTATAACAGTATTTAGTACTTGTGCTGGTTTGAATCTGTTATGTACCGCAGAAAAGTCATTGTTCTTTTAATCAGGCCTGTTGTGGATGAGACCTTTTGCTTAGATTATTTCCATGGAGATGTGACCCAGCCTATTCAAGGTGTGTCTTAATTCCCTTGCTGGAGTTCTTTATGAGACGATAAAAGGCAGAGACATTTTGAAGAGAGCTCAGAGAAAGTAAATGCTCCAGGAGAAGCAGGAAGACCTACAGGAGCAGAGAGAGCCATTTTGAAACCAGAACCCAGGAGAGACAGACCACCATTGTCATCATTTACCTTCCTATGTGACAGAGGAGCCCTGGATGTCAGCAGCCTTTCCTCACAAAGTGTATCTCCTTCTTGATGTCTTAATTTGGACATTTTCATGGCCTTAGAATTGCAAATTTGTAATCTAATAAATCTCCTTTGTAAAAGGCAATCTGGTATATTGCATTCCAGCCGCTTTAGCAAATTGAAATGGTACTTATTATAGACTTGGGAGGTATGTATGATTCCAATGGATGGGAAATGTAAGGAGGAAGATAGGATGATTTTCCTAACGATTAAAATTATTCAACAATAAAACAAGCTGCTTTTAGAAATAGTGAGTTTCTCTTTTATGAAAGTAACCAAGCAGTGACTCAGAACCAAAACAAGATGGGGTGATTACAGCCCTGGGTGGAGGATTGTATTTTATCAGATCTTTCTAAGAGCTTTCCAATCCTCAAATCTTCTGACACTGAAATTGCATCCTAGAAGATTTATATAGCATTATATTTGTTGTGATAATGTACTTGGATGATGACTAATATTCTTATAATGTGCTAAGATCTGATTAATCTGAGTAATAATAATATATTTTGGCAACAAAATGGAATGCTGAATTTCTAAGCATTTGTCATATCACCAAGAAGTTTCTATCTCCTGAGGACAGAGGATTGTAATGATTTTGACCCCTGGAGCCCATATGGTTATAATGAGTTCATATTCATCATGTATATATTCAGAAAAATATGCTTATTGATTGATAGTTCATTCATTTGGATTTTAATAGCAGCAGTAATAACAGCAACAATGTTCTCTATTACAGTCCCCCAAACTTGTCTCAACAATAAGATTTTCATGTTCCTCTTTCTCTAATTAGGCACTAAAAATTAAACTGAATTGAAAAGTCAAACCCAATGCTCCCCATATTAAAAAGCCAAGAAATTAGCACATATGTAAAAATGATTAAAGAATTTCCACTCATTTACCATGGAAAATTTCAAAATAGGGTGCTTAATTGTAGGCTTTATTTAAAAGAAAAGGCATAGATTTGCTATATAAAATCATTGTATTCCTTGCTTTTACCCAAGGGACTGAACATGACTGGATGAATTTAAAATTCCTCTATTTAGGGATTAGAAAACATTTACAGAAATCTTTTAGATTACAAGTTTGTTGGCACAAAACAGAGAAAAATTCTCTATACATTTATAGGCCAAACCAACAAGCTGACCAAATGAAAACATAAATAATAACAACAACAAAAATTTTAAAGGGAAGATGTAATTAGGGTCACAGCAGGCTAAGTATTTGTCTGAGTCTTCGTGAGAATTGGCTGGCTGTAGGACTTTATAATTACTGAATCCCTTACGCTGTTAGCTGGCTGAACAAGGAAGGCAGAATTTCTCCAGATCTCTTTCACTATATTTCATCTATTAAAAAGTGAGTACTCCCATTTTTAAAGGCTCTAAAAGTGCCATACTTCTTACAGGTGATGTTATTGAAAAGTATTGTGCTCTTACTTTTGGTAGTACTTTTCCTTCTTGGTGGCACACCAAGCATATACAGATCCTATACATGGCATCTTAAATTTACTAAAAATAATGTATCTCATCACCCTGAATTCTAATTTACCTACTTGATTTTTCCTTTATTCTGAATTTTAAAAATCCTCTTATATCTTCTATTTTTCTTTTTACATTTTGCCTGTATCTCTCTCCATGCATTAATTACATAGTATGTATGGCTTCACAGCCTCTTTCCCTGCCTCTGAGGCCTTGGGTTAGAAGAACCACAGTGCAAAAGGAACTTGGGAACTTAAAATATCACACGGGGAAGGCTACCTGCAGTACCTGCATTCCAATGTTACATAAGTAGAACATGAACTGTGATTTTGTTAAGCCGTTTAGATTTGAGAAATTTATTTGTTGCTATGACCCAATTCTTCTGGAGGAAAGAGGAAACTGGAATACCTTTTAATTTGTACAACTCTTTCCACCTTATTCTGCACTAATTTATATCATGTTAGATAATTTTTAAATAAAACATTTCCACTACTTAGAGAAAGTTAAGTATGGTAATGAAAACATTTCATCCAGTCTTTAAAGTTAATATTTAAAGAAATAATCCTACAAAGTATTTTAAATACTCTTACAGTAAACTAAGCAATTTTGTTTATTGACTCTTTATAATTCCTTTCTTAAAAATTGTGACTAAAACAATGGCACTTTCTATTTATCTACGAATTGCTTACCCCGAGTATATTTGAGCTGTTTTTTTAATGCATTAACCTGTTTAATACCTATGTTTCGAATGCAGACTTCTTTGAAAAATTTTGATTCCAACCATTTTCCATCACCTCCCAACATATTTTACCTTGCAAGCCAAGTAATGTCAGCATAAGAGAATCTACACAGAAAACATTTTCAGAGAAAATATATTTGACTGAAACCTGGATTCACCTAAGCTCAAGATAGTAGCAGTTTTGACATGTTTTATTTAAGGACACAGAATATCAAGCTGGATTGGTGGATGAGTTATTAGAAGTTGTTTAGACATCACCAAGTTTGCTCCAAAACTGGATATAAAGAAAGATCACTGTTTTTCCAATTCATACAGAAAACTGTATTTATGAAATCTCTCAATTATTTGTAAAACACAAATAAGGAAATCGAATGACTAACTATGCTTTCGATGTGTATTATGTTAAGAAGTGATATATAAGGAATTCGGTTAAGGGGGAGGTAAAACATTGCAAATTAAATCACAGTTAGTTCAGTAAATAGACATATTCTTATGTATAATTCTTATTTAATTGCTAGAAATGAACTATAGATTTCATTGCTAACTTCTTAAGAGCTAGTACAGAAGCATTATTTATTGCAAAATTTGGATTTGTAATAGTAATTACAAATAATAGAAATAATTGTCATAGGAGCTATTGCCCTCTAGGTTGACCACAAACTTCAGGCAACTTGAGTTATAGTCCATCTTTGAACATAAAATGTGCTGGGTTCTACTATGTATTATTGTAAAATGCTTGTAAACAAGAAATTTCCACTATGTATTATTGTAAAATGCTTGTAAACAAGAAATTTCCCAACTAGAATGAAGATCCTTCAGTACAAACATCATGTCATATACATCTTTTTTAAACTCAGTGTCTAATGAATTACTATGCATAGTATATACCTAGATACAGCAGGACACATACTGTCTGTTACTGATAATTAAAAAAAATACAAAATGATGCAAAGAACTTATTTTAGTGGCAAGGACAATCAAACAGAAAAGAAAAAAGAATAACAAGATATTGAAGAGGTACTGATATTTATTAAATGCCTATTATATGCTATATATTTCTCTAAATTATCTCTTTTAATTCCTAAACCAAACCAAATATTGTAGGTTAAAAAAAATCAATCATGATATTACAGAATGAGGTTGTTTCCCTAGACCTTCTTGCTCCAGATGTTGAGAATCAACCATTAGCCCACAGGACGCATGTACTCTTAGTCAAGGAAGCAGCCTGGACCTGTGATCTACTCATTTTTTTTTTTTGACTTTCATAAAGGGAATTTATTAAGTTTAAGTTTACAGTTCTAAGGTCATAAAAATATCCAAACCAAGTTATCCAGAGAAAGAAAGGACCAATGACATTTGGAGTTTCTCTGCCAACTGGGAAGGCACATGGTGATGTCTGCTAGCTTTCTCTACTGGACTCTCCTTTCAAACGGTTTTTGGTTTTCAGAGAATTTCCTAGGAGCATGTTCTTTCTGCATCTCCAAACATCTCTCTCTATGTTGTCTCTGAAGCTTTTTCCAAAATGGTTCCCTCTCTAAGGACTCCAGTAAGCAACCCACCTTGAATGGGTGGAGACACATCTCCATGGAAACCACCTAATCAAAAGGTCCCACCACTCAATAGATGATTAAAAAAATAAAGACAAAAATAATTAAATAATGGGGGGTGGGGATAAGGGGTTAAAAAAATTGAGTAGAATACAAAACCAGTGGTCAATGAGAAGGAGGGGCAAGGGGTATGGAATGTGTTGTTTTTTTTCTTTTTATTTCTGTCTCTGGAGTGAGCAAATGCTCCAAAAATGATCATGGTGATGAATACACAACCATGTGATGGTTAAAAAAAGATGAATGTGGTAATGAACTATGTGACAATACTGTGAGCCTTTAGTTGTACACTTTGGATGGACCACATGCTGTGTGAATATATCCCCAAAAATTGCTTAAAAAAAGATCCCACCCAACAATATTGAATCACGCTTAAAGAACATGGCTTTTCTGGGGTACACAACAGTTTCAAACTGGCACATTCTACCTTCTTGACTCTAAGAAAGAGACATGTTCTTTCCATATACAAAATATATTAATACAATTACAATATCACAAATCCTTAAACCATTTCAGTAACATTACAAAGGCAATACAAAGTCAGAACCAGTAGAAAATCTCATCAAGGTCAGTAACAGGCATGTCTGTCCCAAGGCAAAATTCTCCTCTGACTTTGGACTTGTAAAACTCAGAGAAAGTTATCTACTGCCAACATACAAGGGGGGACAGTCACAGGATAAATGTTCCCATTTCCATAGGGAGAAATTGGAAGGAACACAGGAGTCACCAAACCCAAACAGTTCTGAAAACCTGCAGGGCAAATGACATTAGATTTCAAAGTCTTAGAGTAATTTATCTTCAGGGCTTTAGAAAGTGGCAGTCCCACCCTTTCCAAGGGCTTAGGCAGTGACCGTGCTCTCTGAAGAGCTGGGGGTGAGGGTTGCCAAAATTGGGGAACAATGAAGAGACCACTTTTTCTTGGCTCCACCCTCTACAAGCATTTGGACAACACCCAGGGACTCTGCCATCTCTGGAGCACAGGCTCAACCCCCTGGAACAATAGGGTAGCAACAAGGCTCTCCCCAATCCCCAATGAATGTGTTCCATCCTCTCTGAGGCCTGGGGGACAAAAATTCTTCCCGGACATTGAGGCAGAAAGCCTGTCCTCTGTCTTCAGGTCAAACTCCCTCCCTCCAAGTCCATAGGTGGGTCTGCTTTCCTGGCCCTAGTTTTCTCGGCTTCAGACCTTAGCTTCTGTAGTTCTGCTTTTGAAGTTATTTTTTCCTTTGATTTGTCCCTTTTCTGTCGTTTTTAGTCCAGACAGGCAGTGGCTGAGTTTAAACAGATCCCACAGCACTCTTGTTAGTTTTCTAGGCAGTATTCTTGGATCAACTCATCAGGGAATAGGACTTTCCACAAATTCTCCCTGGATAACTCCATCTCTAATCCTGGCTTTTTCTGAAATGGCTGACTGTTTCCATGTTTAGTTAAATTCTCATATGGGACACTATCCTATGGGGTGTCCCCTTTTGGAAGCCCAGAATTTTCCAGACCACCAATTTCTGGTTTCTTTATAACCAGTAGTTTAATTCTTTGCTTATCTCTTTCCTGTCCCACTTCATTACAAGCTGCAAAGAGAAACCAGGCCACACTCCACATTTCTTTGGAAATCTCTTCAGCTCAGTATCCCAGTTTGCGGCTTTTAAATTCTACCTTTCATTCAAAACCTGGACACAATTTGACCGACATCTCTGTCACTTTAAAAAAAGGATTCACTTCCATCCTATTTGCAATAACACATGCACCATTTCTTTCTAAGACATTATCAGAAGTATTGTGTTTCTATCAACAGCCTCTTCAAAGTATTTTAGGCCTTCTCTATTAGGCATCTCATGTGTCTTCCAAAATCTTTTTCTTATCCATTTAAAAAGCCATTTCAACCTGTTCAGGATTTGCAAATGCATTTCTCTGGTACCAAAATCTGTTTTAGTTTGCTAATGTTGCTGGAAGTGCAATATACCAGAAATGGGTTGGCTTTCTTAAGGGGAATTTATTAAATTACAATTTACAGTTCTAAGACCATAAAAATGTCCAAAGTAAGTCATCCAAAGAAAGAAACCTTGATTCAACAAAGGGCTGATGATGTTTGGGGGTTTCTCTGTCAAATGGGAAAGCACATGGTAAAGTCTGCTAGATTTCTTTCCCAGCTTCTCCTCTCAAGTGGCTCTTGGCTTTCAGAGAGCTTCCCCAGAGGCATTTTCTTTCTTCATGTCCAAAGGTCTCTGACTGTGTAGTCTCTGAAGCTTATTCTGAAATGGCTCCCTCTTCAAGGACTCCAGTAAGGAGCCTCATTTTGAATGGGTGGAAACACATCTCCATGGAAGCCATCTAATCAAAAAGACCCACCCACAATTGAGTGGGTCACACCTCCATGGAAACAACTTAATCAAAAAGTTCCCACCCCACAATATTGAATCAGGATTAAGAACATAGCTTTTCTGCAGTACACAACAGTTTTTAACCAGCACATGAGTCATTTGCTACTTTTCTTCAATGTAGACATGGCCCAAGTACTCCCAGAACTGTGGAGGCCATCTCCATGGGGCCTGAAGGAAGGAAGTGTTTGTCCTTCTTGCAGTTGTGGTGCCTGGTTGGGAAATGACCTGTGATCTACAATTAATATTTGGTGCAGGAATGTCCTGTAAAGCAGCCTGGCTCCAGAATTATATGGCTGAAGCCAGAGGTCTTAATCAATCGTTTTCTATTTTGCTATACTATGAAAGAGTTGAGGGGAAGCCTGGAAATGCAGTATAAATTAAAATAATTACCTTTGGGAAGCAAATTGGGGAAGTCAGTTGAACTGGGATTGCATTTCAATGGAGCGATCTAACCGTGAAAATTGTTTCTGTGGTCTTTGTAGCAATCTAGACCTTTAGAGCACCACTGCAACAATTATCAATGATGCACCAAAATATGCACAGCCAGATTGCAACCCTAGGATACTGGCAGTGACAAGGCAGTTGCAGATGAAACTTGTGGTCAGATAGAGATGGATTACATTCTTCAGGTTTTCCCTCACCTGGCACCGAAGAACACATCTTTCTCCATGAATTAAATAAATATTGTGATTTGAAAGATTAGAATGAGAAAAAAGAGAGGAAATAGGTATGCAACCAAAAGTGGCAGTTTTGAGCTTGAGTAATTTATTGAAATATTAAGATACAACCTATTTTATCCCCAATATGCTGAAACAAGTCTTGCTAGTTATTACAGTTAATATTCAGGATATTAAATGGTTTATATAGTGTTAAAGAAAATGAGAGCATTGTTCCTTTTAAAAGGTTTCACCAGAAGTGACAAAACAGAAAGCTCTGAGTTCTGGGTGGAATGGAGTTGCTTGTGGTATATTGTTGTCCCCGCTACATACAGCAAGAAAGTCCGGATAAAATGAAAATATATTATGTTGAACATCATTAGAGAGCTACTGATGCAATGACTTCTAAAGGAGCCAAGATATCAGAGAGGAGAAAACCTCAGAGAGGTAGGGTAGCCATTTTTCTTCTGAGGCATTTGCCAAATTTGTTCATAGAACAATGAACTGAGAATGTGGGATTTGCCCAGACAGAGAGGTGGCACTTAGGGATTAAAAAAACAAAACAAAACAATAGAAATTTGGCTATTTCAATAAGGATGGCTACAACAAAACAGAGACTTGAATTGCCCTCAAGATTTTGGCCTAATAAAGGAGCTGCACAGGAAAATATGCTAAAAAATACTAAGAAAGCCTCTGACAAAAGGAATGGAATTTTCTATAGTTTGTCTGTAATGAGGACACAAAAATTAGAGTTTAAGACACCCAGAGGTAGTTCCCTGATGATCATGGGGAGCTGTAATCTAAAAACTTGGACACCTCTACCTTTAGGGAGAGGAAAGCTAGAGATAAACTAATTGCAACCTGCAACCAACCCCAGACACAAATAAACTGTTGATTAGATTTTAATGGTCAGCCTCCATTTTATCAGTCTAGCAGAGGAAAGAATCAGTCTTCTCTGGTGGAAGATGACATCAATTGTCTGATCTAAAATTTTCAATGCAAAATATCCCACATTTATTACACAGTTATGAGATATTCTAGAATACAGGACTAAATGAGAAGGTCAGGAAATAGAGAAGAAAATTGAAACAGACTTAAGGATAATTCTTACATTGGAATGACAATAAAAGACTTTAATATAATTGGCCAATATACACCAAAAATAAAGAGAAGATAAAATAACTGAAAAGAGAAAATTTCACCAGAGAACCGTATTCTCTAATTAAAAATCAAATAAAAATTATAAAAATGAAATACAGATGATCTGAAATACCCTACTTCCTGCATTCATGCAACTCTACCCAATATCATAGTCTTTAATTTTTATATGAAATCCCAATTCATAGACTCTGCCATTTCTCCCTATGAACCAGTTGCATCCTATCTTCAATCTTTTTCTCTACAGCTTAAGACCCTTGACTTATATCTCAATCACTCTCCCATCAATATAATCAATAGTTCACATTTGTCCTGTTCCACGCAGCCAGGAAGATAGAAAACAGGAGAATGCTAACTGGTTGCCTTTTCTATGTCTGTACCAGGCATTGTGAGCTGCTGAAGATCATTACAAAACCACGTAGAACCACGTAGATAGTCCTGGCATACGTTTGTGTACCACACCTCTCAGGGCCCAAGCAGTTCTGCTCAATAAACTCCCTCCATATCCATAGCTGAGTGTCTTTCCAATTTTCCACTTGGGTTAGTTTAAGTATACTCCTTTCTCCCCACATGTTTAACCTTCTTCACTTTACCCACTCCTCCCCATCATGTTGCCAGATGACCTCATGTCTTTTATCACATGAAAAAGTAAGCAGATGTGAACTTCCTCAAATTCCTAAACAAATTCTAAAAACTTAGAGACAGCCGAAATAAACTTTACTTCATTCTGTGCTGCATTTGGAGTGGTGGTCCTCCACGTATATAAAGCTAATGCCTCTGGAGCCCCTCTGCCCACCTCTGTGTCAGTATATTTTCCTCATTATCCCTCTTTATATCGTATCTTCAACTTTGCCCTCTCTATGCTTCCATACTAACAACATTTAAAATTGATATGTTTTGCCATAGTAAAACTAAACTTGGGTTATTTCCTTCATTCTATCTTTATCTTTCCTTCTATCCCCCCACAACTTCAAATTCTAAGCTCTAGGCCTTCATATCCTTCCAAAGCCTGGGTTGGTGGCCTCCATGCCATTGCATTTGGAGCCATTTTCCTTTACTCATAACTTGTTAATAGTCTAGTATTCATTCAGGGCTGAATTCCAACATCAGTTACCATGGGATCTCTTTCTGACTTCCCCTGGAAAGGGTTGGGTATAATGAGTATGTGTGATCACAGCACCTGCCACTTCACCTCCTATAATGCTTGTAATTCTTTATCATAAATACTTCTTTGATTGTTACAAAAGAGCAGGGATAACTTCTATTCTGCTAGTCCAGTATATCTTAAAAGCATATCATGGTATCTGGTACAAATAGATGGTCAATACACACGTTATATAAATGAACAAACAGATGAGTGAACATGACTGCTTTTCAAGGACATGTTCATAATATTTATGGGTAGATTCTCTTGTGGTTCAGCTTTATCTAAAGTTCATTTTTATAGCTACAGAATGTAGGGTAACAATAAAAGACAGCCATGGTGATTCACCCTCCCCTTTGGTCTAACCGGGACAAAGTCTTGAAGATTAGAGGCCCGCTTCAGAAGTGTCTGAATTCAATGGAGAATATGAGACCCACAGGGTTTTGTGGAATCACAGATTTGTTCTTATTTATTCTTTGGCAAGAGCAAGTTCTTCCTCAGAGTATACATTTTTAACTTGCCTGCAATGCATAATCAAATGTGCACAGAGACATTGCAAGTACAAAGAACTATAAAGACATTTGCAGTTTTTTTCTTTCTGCAATTCAGAAATACCCCAGTTGTCTTCCATTCTTCTAAAAGTTGTTTTATAGCTAATGTAACCCCAGTTAAGCACCACCCTCAAGCCAACTATTAGGTAGCTTTTAGTTCCTTATTAATAGGCGCTTCATGCTGTCCAAGGACCAGAGATGGTCCTCACGAGCAATTTCATTAACTGAGAACTGAAGGGGCATATAAACAAAGCCTGCCTGATTTTACCTCCTTTATCTTTACAGCTGACCCTAATATTAAGTGTTTCATATGACAATAGTGCACACTTCAGTTGTACAGAAAATATACATTGGCTCTACACATATACATCTAAAAATATAAACATAAACAGAGGGAATTTATATATTATTCATGATCACAGAAGTTATTATAGAGAGGAAAAATGGTCCTATATTTGGATTGTATGTATGTATACATACAGGAATATATATATATATATATGCATATGAAATATATATATGTATATGAAATATATATATATGAAGTGCTTGAATAGTATATAAATTGTGGAAACATAGTAATTATTATGTTAATGATTATAATCACTGTTAATATTGACCTAATTAAGATGAATGTCCATGTACATAAATAGCAGTTTTTAGGGAGGCAATGAAGTTTTCTAAAAGATTCATAAGCTTCTTCATCAATTAAAACAAAAAAATACTTTTTACATCATATGCTAGGTGCTGCTTTTAAATGAAATCTGGGCTACAAGGCTGGATATTGATGTGGCCCCTGTCTAACTCTGAGTTCCCTTCTACAACTTTCACTCTTGTTTACTATGCTCCATTCACATTGGCCTTTCTATTTTTCAAGTATTGCAAATTTTGACAATTATTTCCCTTGCCTGCGATGCTTTATGTACCTTTTCCCTCCATCACCCCCAATCTTTCCATGGCTACCTGCTTCTCATTGCTGCATCCTATCTAGGTTGGAAATTTTCACTCCTGCCAATCGATAACCATGCTAGATAGTTTCGTTTATATGGTACTCATTTCTTTCATTTTATGAAATCGCTTATATTTGAAATCATTGTGTTTATTTGTGCATATGTCTTGTAGTTTCCACCAAAATGCTGGTTCCTTGAGGGTTAGATCTTAAAACAATGCTTGCCACACACCAGGGAGGTGCTTGACAGACATGGATCTCTCTCTTCCCCAGTTTGACTTACGCAATTAATTCTAATTATTTAACTCCCCATTGGCCAACAGGTTTTCCCACCTTTTACAACATAGCATTTTGGTTAGACTGTTCTCCTGCTGAAGCTATTCTTTAAAGGTTGACCAACCAAAAGTACTAGTAATAATAGGAAACTAATTATAGAAAGAAACATCCTCAGTTTGATAAAGGGCATCTACCAAAAAATTTATAGCTAAAATCATTCCTAATGACATGCATATTTAAGAGTGAGTACTTTCATCCTAGGAATAGGAACAAGACATGCATTTTCTCACCGTTTCGATTCAACACTATTATAGGTTTGACTGTTGGGAGACAATTCTTCATGAATATTATTGTGCTTCTGTCCAGGCAGGGTTTTCTGAGCAGAGACCACTGGAAAACTTCTGTAGAGGATGAATGAATAACACTCCTGCTCTGGGCACTAGAGTAATTTAGAAACATATCTTTTGAAGCCATTTACTTTCAATCCATAGAGGTGAAGCTAGAAACTTTCCATTCCTCTTCCTGGAGAACATTTCTCACATTCTACAGTAAAGTCCTCTCTTGAGAGAGTAGAAGAGGGCCAGATGTGCTAGCCACCCTATGTAAACTCTGGGTCTCAAAATTTGGGATTCCTCTCCTGTTGTTTAATCCCATTATTTCCATAGGTGAACATCTCATCTCCACGTGGAGAATTGGGGCATGGAGAACTGGCTCTAAGATGCTCTGTGAATAATACCTGGTCTGTTCTCTGAGCCAGAGGCTTAATATTTCCTGTCAGAATATCAATATTTATATAAAACTTGATAATTACCCAGTTAAATAGGTAAAAAAGAGGAAATAAAATGCATATAGATTAGAAAGGATAAATTAAAATTGGCTTTACTCACAGGCAACATGTTTATCTATGCAGAACATTCTGAGGAACTTAAACAAAAGCTGCTAGAACAAAAAAGTGAGTTTAGCAATGGCACAAGATAGATGAACAATATACAAAAAATATTTCTATTACTAGCAATGAACAATTAAAAGTTGAAATTAAAAAAATAATTGTTCATAATAGTGTAAACATGAATTATTTAGGGACAAATTAAACAAAACAAGGTGCACCATCTGTACCCTGAAAACTACAAAGTATTGCTAATAAAAATTAAAGATAGAGGACTTAGGTTATTTAAACTCAATATTTACTGTAATCAAGACAGTATTGAAGTAAGAATAGTCATATGTTACAATGGAACAAAAGGAAAAGTCCAGAAATAGAACTATTAATAAATGGCTAATTGTTTTCAACTAAAGTGTAAAAGGAATTCAATGGCGATTGAATGGACTATTCAAAAAATGGGCCTGGAAAAATTGGGCATCCATATGAAAATAACCCTCAACATTTACTTCATGGGAGACACACCCACAAAATGGAGTTAATGCTGAATTGTTATGGACGTTTCATTTGTGGTGATGGAAACATTTTGGTAACCGATGGTGGTGATGGTAACAGAACATCATGAATGTAATTAACACCACTGGATTATATATTTAAATGTATTTTTTTAGGGGAAATTTTAGTTTGCATATGTGACATTACAATAAAAGCTTAAAGATAAAAACTGTAGGATTACATCACAATGAACCCTAATCTAAGCTATAGACTATAGTTAATAGTATAATTATATAATAGTTTTGTTTCATTAATTGTAATTAAGTTACCACACTAATGCAAAGTATTAATAGTAGGAAAAACTGTGTATCTGAGGGAGGGTTTATGGGAAATCTGTATTTTCTGCATGATTTTTCTGTAAACCTACAACTTCTTTAATAAAGAGAGACAAAAAACTTACTCAAAACATTTATATATATACTTACAAAATGTTTTTTAGTATGTAAATCATACCTCAGCATAACTGGTCAACAAAAAAAAGAATCTTCTTTGATCCACTTTTCTCACAAACTTTCTAATTATAATTATTTGCTCTACCCTCCATCTCTCCTATTAAGGTGTTTTCATTCTATTTAGCAATTACATAATTTTACTTTTTCCTACTGAATTGGTTTAATTTATATGCTGTCAATTAGATGATAAACTTCTGGATGTTTAGGGCTGTTTTGTTTCTTTTTTTATTCTGTGCCTAGTATGGTGGCTGACACATAGTAGATCTCTATAAATGCTTGCTGAGGTGAATAGAGGCAAGACAGAATTTGTTGAGTTATTAAAATGTGACAGACTCTATCCCTGATAGGCAGAGCTATGAGAAAAAGTCAACAGGCAGGTTTTCTAGCGTTGGATCTATCAGATCCTTTTGTTTGACTGGTAGAGTCTCTCTGACATGTACTGAGAATTTGGCAGCACGTGCCCTGGGCCAATGTGGTGGGATCAATAATACATCAGGCTGGGGGTACCAGGTGTGATTGTGGTCTGATATTTGGGGTAAAAGGGGCAAGATAGATGTTATCAGATCAGAGGTAAGAATGAAAATAAATGATCAGTCGCTTACCACATTCCACAGAGGGCTTAGTGCTTTACATTCATCATCTAATGTACCCTCCCAGCATCTCTGCCAGAAAGACAGACCAGCTGTAGCACTGACAAGTCCTGTAAGGAGGTATATCTGTTGAGTAGCAATGGAGAACTGAGTTTTGGAGCTTTTGAAGCACCAAGCAGAGTTGAATACAAGTGAACAAAATGTCAAAGCAAGAGCTCTTTGTCTGTCTAGGAGCAGTAACAGAGGGCTTTCATTCAGGGGCCTGGTTATACCACTTATGTTTTCTGGGCCAACCCATGGGTCCTTATAAGAGGTAACGAGCAGGAAGAAAGCTAGGCAACAGCGATTGTCAAGATTATTGTAAATCTGTTCCACCTTCTTAGCCTCTGTGGCCCAGGGAGCTGTGTTTACGATGTCGGTTCTGCATTTTGTTCCCCTCTCAGGAGAGCCATGATAAGATAATGATACACATGTCAAGTGGCATGTGTGAAACTGGCAATCAGAGGATTAAACTTGGGAGTGTCTTTGAGAAATTCTCAAAATACTGCCATGGGTTATCTGAGCTTTGCCAATTCTACCTCCTAAATGCATTATCTTCCATCTGTCCTTTCAAACCTCCAGTGCCAGTGGCCTAGTACAAGTCTTCATTCATGACTTAGGTTATTGCAGGAACCTCATTCTTGATCTTTTTGCTCTATTTTGTTGACCTTTGATCCATTTGCACAGGCCAATCAGTGTGACTTATTAAAAACACAAAATGAGCTGTGAGGCTGCCTTGATTAGTCATGTCAATACCTTTCTAGTACCTATAGTAAAAAAATCTAACTCCTTGGTTTATGGGAATATTTTGCAACATTGCCCCAATCCTCTATTTCTCCTCTACTCAAACTATATATGCAAGCCACATCTACTCCCCTTCTACCCAAACCATATATGCAAGTCCATCCATCTTGGAATGTCTTTTTCATTTTTTTGGCCCAATGTTCTCCCACTATGTAAAATTCAAGCAAATATCACCTCTTTTACGAACAATGATCTGATTCTCTTGTTTAGACACCCATTTTTCATGTGGGGAAGTCTTTTTTACTGCAAGAAATAAAACCCAATCAAACCAATTTAAAGTTTTAAAAAAATAATGGTGGGAGGAATTTAAAGAAGACAGGAAGTCTTAGGGAATCTCAAGAGAGAAAATTAAGAACTACAGTGCCTTCTCGGAATCTGGGAAGGCATGAGTAGGCTTCTCTCTGCCTCTTTACTTCTACCCCTCAGAATCTACGTGGCCTTCTTATGTCTTCTTAAGTGTCCCTTGGGTCATTCCTCCCTCTACCCTGGCTGGCCTCTTCTGCAGTCTCCCTTCACCCATGTCTCTCAGATCATTGCCTTGGACTTGCCTGGAAGCCATAGCTTCCAGAGTCATTCTCTGAGTTTGCAATTCCAAAGTCCTGAAAGATGAATCGATCCTCTCCCATTTTTTTTTTTCATTTAAATCCATAGACTTCTGGAAGTTCATGGATGGATTTCCTGTGGATCACATATCCATCCATGAAAAAACTAACTTGAGGGTCAAGGTGAAGGTGTTGGCAAAGGGAAGGGCCAAGTAGAAGTTAGGGCAATGGGAAAGGGTAGGTGTCTCAGAGGGGTCTTGCAAAGGATGAGCACTTGTTAGTCTCTCCTAGGTGTTCCAATAGCACATTATGCTCACCTCTATCACACCCCTTTAGAACTTATTTTCATTTTTTCTTTTTTTTGGCATGGTGCCTGGTACCTAGTAAGTAATCAATAAATATTTGTTGAATGTACCTTTACAGAACCTCTCCTGGGTGTCAGTGGTTATGTATTAAAATTTACCTAGTCTAATCGTTTATCAACTTTCACATTCTGAACACAAACCATGACACCTGACACATAGGAAAGAGTTGCCATCCCTTCACTTAACACATATTTATTAACCTTACAAAATTCGGAAAGATTAGTGCAAGGCATGGGTGTTAAGCAAATTGGAGACAGATCCTTATTTCCTGGAGTTTCACAAAGTATGATAGGAGCCCTGCCTACAATGGAACTACCTGGAGTCCTTGTTAAACAGGCAGATTCCTGAGTCAAAACATGCATCTAAGGCCCCTGGGTATGCATTTTTAACAAAGATCCCTGTGATCACTAAACATAATAAGTTTGAGAAATCCTGGTTAAATTTTGATATCACATGGTATTAAACATGCACTTGATGCATAAATATTAATTGAAAAGTTAAAGCATGAATTATCTTTTGATGAGTTTCTGACCTCTAAACATATCTGAAAAGCCATAGAGAACAGAGTGGACTGCATTTTAAAGCTCATTCATTTGATATTCCTTGCATTATAGTTCTTTTAGTCTATGTCCTTTATTTCTTTTCAGTGTAATCACTGAGAACGGGGAATAGGTCTATGTCTTATCATCACTCTGTCTCATATTGGGAAGTACAGTTACTAAAGATAGAATAAGGCAGAATGATTAAATGAATGAAAATGCAACACTGAATTGTGCACACAAGGACCATACAATTTGGATAGACACCTTGGTAGTTGATTATTTGTAGGAATCTAGAATGTCTCTTTTGTGGCTTTCTGACTTTCTGATACAAGGCCATAGTGATTAATTTTGCTTCTACAACTTGATTCCTAACTATGCAAATCTTTGGATCCCCTTGCAGCTTTACTTGTCTTAACAAAGTACCCTGCCATTCTCCTAGGTCCACTGCAGCTCCTCACCTGGAGTGACAGCTTTTCGGTATGACTCTAGAAAAAGTTAACAACCCTTGAATCATACATTATCTGCATATGGTAGACTCTTTGGGTTACCTGAAGTCAGACATAAATGCTATAAGAGGTACTATTGGCTTGCCCAGATTCCATTTTGCAAGCTCACCCCAAGAAGATTTGAAGCTTCAGGCTGAAGACCTGAAATCCTAACTCAGCAGGCCCTGTTACACGCAAAATAGGGGCTTTGATATGTCCCCGATATAATTCTGATCCTAATTAAATGTTTCCTACTCCTATCTTTCCTTTCCCTAGCATGATGCAAAAGGAAATATGTGCGGAAGCTATTGGGTGGAACGTTTTATTTGGTTAAGTGAATATTCTTCTTTTAATTCATTTTTTGATTAAAAAGAAAGATATGGTAAAGAATGCATTTCTCACTTCATTATGTCCCAGTGGACCATTCAGTTACTCTGTGCAATGTTCTAAAGAACTGCATCTCGCTTCCTTAACAACCTTATCTTTTTTAGAAAGCTGTAAAGAACTGCTTAATATATCAAGGTACACAGCTTGAAAGACTAGCGTTTTTATTTTGAACATTTCTTTCTCTAAATAAGAGCAGCACGTTACTGCTTTTCTTTCTTTCATTCTTCTCTTTTTCTTCTCTCTTTTCCTTTTCAAAACTATTTCCTCATTCAATATCATACTAGATTGATGAGTTTCTCTCTGACATCTTTGAACAGAATTTTAAAAGTATTTTTGCTTCAAAATTCCCCCCTTTTTAAAGGTCTGAGGATACATGTACAGAAAGACCTCACCAGGTTCACTTAGCTGCACACATGACCTTTTATTCAATCATTTCTGAGCTGAGGTAATAGACGAAATTGCTTATAACAAATTCAGCTCCCTGGAAAATGGAGATAGAGAATTTGGGAAACACTGTACTTATTTTAACAGAGAGTTAACACTGAAGTTCAATTAAAAAGACAACGGGAAATCAGTAGAAACAATTATAATGATTCTGAAACTGGATCAGTATTTCACAGTGCATTGTGTGTTTCCTGCTTCTGTACCTAGCCTATGCTATTCCCTTCATCTGAGACGGCTCAGCCTTGTGCCCTTACCTTGATCTTCTTACCAATTTAGACCTAGTCTTCTTTGATGAAACTTCTTTCAGCACTCTCTACCATCCCCCAGGCAGTCATATTAACCCTTGTTCTTTAATAACTACCTAGCATTTTGTCCCCTCATTCTCTGTAATCAGGTGGTGTTCCTGGGTGCAAATGATGGTTATCAACTCTAGGTAACTGAAGCAGAAAAGGAATTTGTTGGAAGGAGTCACAGAATCAACAGCATATCTAGACAGAGAACCAGGCTGGGATAATGGGCAGCAAACAGATGAGTGCTGGCAACAAAGAATACGACCGAGAATGAAGCCAAGTTCTTGCCAGCAAACCACTTCCCACATAGAAGAAAGACTCTGGGATTACCACAAGTCTAAGAGTCAGCATTTATCAACTATGTGTCCATAGACAAGTGCATGGCTTGTCTAAATCTCATTTTCCCCCTTTACAAAATGGGGCTAGTCCCACCTTGCAGAGTTTTTTGAAAGATTAAATTAAACCAAATAATAACTCTTCTATGAAAATGCCTAGCATTGCATCTGGCCTATGATCGGTTGTCAAAAATCATTGTTTCTTCCACTCAATGTAAGAATCACTCTGATATTGCGTAATGGATATTTGTCTTATTAAGCTTACTCTGTATGTTTCAGACATGCAGATATCAATTTGCTGATGCTGGTAGATCTGTTGCACCAGGGAGTGATTTTCCCTTTGTGGGGCCCCACTTCAAGAAAACTTGGAAGGAAAGAAGCAAGGTAAGTGCTGAGCAGCACACCCCCTTGGCAAATCATTAGCTATCAGTATCAACATTAGTGAAATAGAGCCAGAGTTGAATATTCATAAAAAGAGGTCACTTCTTTTATCAAGGGTGACTACCCTCATTTGTGTTCTCTACTTCTAGGAGGTAAATTATCCCTACAATGGAGGATCTTTGACTTTTAGGCTGAGCCATTTTAACTTATAAATGTTCCACTTCTTAGAGAGACTGCACTTCATTAGTCATGCCACATGTTTAGTGCGACACATTTTCATGACCCTGATTTTGATGGATAGAAAGGAGTCACTTTTGAACCAGTGGTGTTTCTTTGCTTTGAGTAGGTCTTTTTCTTAATGTTTTTTCCTTTGATTCTATCTCCACTTTGAAACGCATACAGTATTCATTATTGTTGATCATTAATAGTCACTAAACCCACCATTGTTCAGTACTGAAATTTACTATGGAAATTTTCAGAACTGAATTCCTGATAAGTTAACGATGATGAAGAAATAAGCCTCAGCTTTAGAGAGTGATCCTCACCAATTTTGTTTCCATTTTTTTCCTCTTTGTTTTAATTCTGATGCCAGAGCCATTTTCATCTCCTTCTGAGCACTCCCTATTGAAAAGTTAAGTGTTTCAAATAGAATGGGCAAGAGTCTGTGCAGCGCTCTATATCTCAGCAAGTTAAGGATATACCATCTGACCATTAGCACCCCACTGGGCCACAGAAGGACCATTTTGCCTAGGATGAATGTCATTTCAGCCTGTAACAATTATTTACTTCTGGAAAAAATTTGCTTAGGGACCCAGAGCCAACTGGTGCTTTTGATTTCGAGGCCTGCTTGGTTATTCCTAAATTTCAGCTTGGGAAGGAAATTTGCAATTACCTCTCGAGAACATGCCATTTCACAGGAATCGTAATGGCATTTCACTGTAAGAAGAGAACGTGTTTTACTGTAAGATGCGCCATCAGGTTCCTCATCAAGGAAACGGCTTTTCTCAGACTCAATTTACTTTGGATGGTTCAAAACTCTCCAATTTTCTCAATCTCAGTCTTTTCATCATGTAAAATTTATGCTAAATTTAAAACTATTTTATTTGCAGATAAGAAATTTAAAAAGAATATAAATTTCTAGTTCCCCGTAATGTCAGGAACTCTTCCTGGTAAAACAACAAAAAATCACTCTTCCTCTGAGGCCTTAAAGCACTCTGTACTTCTGTTATAGTATCCTGCATTGCATTATATTTATTTGCAAGGATATTTTACCTCTTTGCTGTCTGGAGAGTTCCTTGAGGGCTAGAGAGTGGATCACCTTTATTGTCATGCACAGTGACTTATATATAACAGATGCTCAATTAGTATTATTGAATGAGTAAAAAAAATTAACATTGCTGAATTATGAATTATACACACATATGA
The DNA here is from genome assembly GCA_004026745.1 of Myrmecophaga tridactyla. NCBI lineage: Eukaryota > Metazoa > Chordata > Mammalia > Pilosa > Myrmecophagidae > Myrmecophaga > Myrmecophaga tridactyla. The sequence goes on along the minus strand of PVIY010000132.1, from coordinate 185,884 downwards.
ATAGGTATAGGATATATTTATAATGTATATATAGAAAAATATATGTATTCTACTAACACCAACTGGTGTTTCTCAATTTACCTTATTATCCTAAAATAAAAAGTGTAAACGATAGATGTATTAAGAGTTTTTAAAATGATTGACTCATTCTTTCTCCCATTTCACCTTTTGCTTAGATTTTTGTGATTTGGCAGCTATAACAATAATTATTTTATACAAAATCCAGTAGATCAGTTTTCCTTTCCTTTTTTTCATGTCAAGACTTGTATGAATTAGTCCAATAAAGAGGTGTATATGTGTTTTTATATGTAGGCATGTGTGTATTTTCTGTTTTCCGCAGAATAAAAAACTCTTTATTTAGCATGAAGTATTGGCAATCATTAGAGTATTTTATACAAGTTTGCCCATTTAATAACAGGAGGTCAAAGATGAACAAGATTCAACAGATTTCAAATGTCTTACACCATTCTTCCTTGACAGTTAATTGTGCCCCTTGAAGAAATCAATTCAGATTTTTAGGTTTCACAATCTTCACCAGCAAAATGAGAATATCTACCATTCTGGGATAGTATGATAATATAATATGAAATAGAACAAGAGAGTCTTTTACAAACTCAAAAGCAGCATATAACTCTAAAAATATATATATATTTTTGTTATGCCACTTTGCTGGTTAATGATACTCAGTTTGTAAGTTGATTGTCACAGAAGAGGGTTATGGTGAGGAAGAAAGAAGAATAAAAAAGCAAGAACAGGGATATGTAAGAGAAGCAGTAAGAGCAACAGGGGCTGAAGAAACTGCAGCCAGAGGTGATGGCAACAGAGCAGAGGTGATCCCAGAGGCAGAGGTGTGCAGATGTAAAAGATAAAGGAGAGGGCTCATGAGTTTTCTAATAAAAACTAAGTATTTGAGCAGCTCACAGTCCTAGTGGTCATCTGGGTGGGGATGCAGGAATTTTTAAAAATCATAACAGTTATTTCCTAGATGGTCTTTGTCCAAGTCTGCTTACCTTATAATACCATGATGAAGAGCCAGTGTCCTAATAAATACAAAACTTATTTGTAAACCCTTAATTTCTAGACAGATATAAGGCATGTAAAAACTATGATTATAATTACATACAAAATAGTCTGTTTCAATTTTCATGAAGACATGAAATAATATGGATTCAACTTTCCATAAGCAAACCTTTCAGTTTTTTTCCAAGTCCACTGTTTCCTATAACTGAGCGATGAGAATTGGGCATGATGTTATATTTTTCATGAATCACGAACTGTGCCCACTTTGGAGGTATTAGATGAATAGAAAGATTGTCAATCTCATTTCTCTTTAGGGACATGCCCCTTCTTTGATATAAGGGGGTGTCCCTCCCCTGAAATGCCCAGTACAAATACGTCTACCTCTGTGGTCCTATAGGGACATGGAACCTCTTATTAACTCTGTCTTTCATTTGGCTTCATCTCCTCTGAATTTGCAGCCTACAAACATGATCTTAGAGTAATACCCCTTTTGCCTCTATTTCCTTTTTCTGTCACGAGAATAGCTTTCCCAAACTCATTCAATCCACAGCACAGATATTCTCCTTTGTGGCAGCCATTTTTCAAAATTTTCATTTTGGTTTCAAGATTTGGTGCAGCATTCAGATGTGTCTGTGTCTCATTGGTGTTTCTTGGCTGAAAATGTTTTCTTCAAACTGATTTGACTTTATAAGATATACTTTATAAGAGTATATTTTCAAATATTCCAAATGCAAATGGCAAGCCTTGGTGAATAACCAATAGTATAATCTCTACTGTTCTTTTAACTTACAAAAATGGAATAAATCTATAATGATTGACGTGAATTGGGATTATTCTTGATAAATGTTTCTCCACCATGATATTCAAAAAAATCTCATCCTAACCCCCAATTGTGCATTGTATATAAACAGATATCTGCTTTGCACTGCTCTTTCTCAGCGCATTTCCAGAAAGAAATAATGTTCCTGAACAGATTAGTCTGTCAATATATGATGGCCAACCAGAACAAAATGCATAATGCCCCAATTGCTGGTTTTGTGGTCATGACATTTTGTTCAATTAGCAGAAATTGAGAAGTTGTAATTTATCCATGTTATCCTCTATGTGTGAAAGCCTGCACTGGGCCAGATAGGTAGGTTGAGCTCAAATTATCCTGTCCAAGGGTAATTCCAAAACCAACGAAAGTTTTAGTTCAGTTCAAATGCAGGCTATTGGTAATGCAAATTATCTTCCCCTTCTTATAGCTCTTCAAAGGGCAATGAAAATCAATGATTTTTTTCCTGGGGCTGGTTGATAAACTTTGAACTACAAGTACATGGAAGAAGGAATGATGAATTGGAATAAAGAAAAAAAAAGCAGTAAAACCACAGTTTGTGATGTTAAGCAACATTGTATGGTTGCTGAGGAAAATGATGAATCAGAAAGGGCTAGAAAACAGTAACTTCATATGGGTATTGCTGGACTCATTAAAAGTAGCATTGCTTTAGCAAAAAGAACAACTAGACATGGTCAGATAATTTTGCAAAAATAGTTTTGTCAAGATACAGATGAGAGAATATCTTGATTATGTACAAATCAGTGAGCCTAGAGGACAGTACCTACACAGTGTTGACTTTCTCTTCTGCAAATGTCTTGTACATTTGTCTGCTCTGATTACTGGAAATTTAATTCTAAGGAGAGTCCTCCATCTTCTTTTACCATCCACATTGGTGTCAACCTCATTTTTCTTAGAAAGACCCTCACTGTCCTATTCTGACTGCAATACGTGATACTTTGCTTAATGAGAAAAGATATTTGTTACTCTTTAGTAGTTTTTCAAGGAAAAAGTCAAGTATAAGTAAAATAAGAAAAACAACAACTCCTCTGTGGATTGGACCATCTGGCAGTGGGATCAACATGACACTCTAAGTAAACAATTTTTCATCATTTTTTTTTATGAGCACAAGATACAATATTGAACTAATGCTGTTTTTATATTACGTTACAACCAGACCCATGACTTCTGCATAATTTGCTGAGAAGATTAATGGGAAGTTAAGGGTTTTTTTTTTTGCTTTCTACTTCCAGAAACCAAACAATGCAGGAAGAAGATGTTGTTATTGTTGATGTTTGTGGTGGTGGTGGTGGAAATATTTTGGCAAGTTCTCCTGTAATGCTCTGTCAGGATCTCCTAATTAGCTTCTTTAAAGTCCCAGTTGTTTGTTATTAAAATAGGGATATTTCCAACTATGGGGGATTGTTGTGGAAATTCAATCAGATTATCTAAAGAAAAGCATGGGTCACATTGCTTGAAAATATGAGACATATTTTTAGTGTACCCACACGACAAATGGTTCATAGCTACAGGCAACAACCAGCATGATGAAAGAGAAAGATCTGTGTAATCCCTCCCAGGTTTTATAGACGATTCCAAAATTGGGAATTGGAGTCAAATACATCAACTCTTAGCATAAATGTGATTTTCTGTCTTCCTAAGAAAAGTGTGGCTATGGGTGTGCTTTACGCTTAGAGAAATGTTATTTAGGTGCAGTCTGTTTCACCATTCCCAATGTATGGGTGAAACCCAATTTTAGGTTTTATGTTGACTGAGGAAGGAAAGAAAATAGTATAAAAAAATAACAACTGCATAAGTGGGGGTGATTTTGGCAGCAAGTAAAACCAAGTCTCATTAAAATATGTTAAAATAATATAGACATTTATTATTATATATTATAAGGAGGTAGACAGTTACAAGAATGCTTAGTTCACTGGCTCAAAAAATGCCACCAGGGTCCCAGAACTTTCCAAATTTATTGCACTCTACTATTTTCAGCATGTTTGCCTATAAACTTGTATAGTCATGGACCCAAAACTAGCTGTCAAGATTCCAACATTGCATGCTCAGTTTTGATATAACTGTATCAAAAAGCAATGTGTTCAGTAGTTTCTCCTCAAATACCTTTTTATACCTTTATATTAGAGAAGGAACATTTACTCAGAAGTCCTGCAGAGATGTCCTTCAGGGCCTGTCAGACAGGACTGGGTAGCAGGCCCATGATCTAAATGCAAGGGAGCTTGTGTGTGCAGGGAGTTTGCATCTCTGAAAACATTAGTTTTCCCTTACCCTTGAATAATGATTTAGATGAATATAGAATTCTAGATTTACTTTTGTCTCAGCTATTGGGATACACAGTTGCATTATCTTCTGGTATTTATTGTTGTTGACAAGAAGAATGACGCTTCATCCCAAAGATAGAGTTTGGTGTTTTGTTCTAAACCACCAAACTGTTTTCCACCGCAGCTGTACAATTTTACAGTCTCACTAACAATGTATGAGAGGGTTTCCATTTCTCATCATCTTCTCTACCACATGTAATTTACCATTTGCAAATGGCAGTCAGTGTGTATTAAATGGTATCTCATTGTGGTTTTGATGTGCATTTTCCTAATGGCTAATGATGTTGAGTACCTTTCCATGTGCTTATAGGCTGTTTTCGTATTTTCTTTGGAGAAATGGAGAAATGTCTATTCAAGTCCTTTGCCCATTATTAAATTGGGTTGTTTGTCTTTTTGTTATTGAATTGTAGGATTTTTTTTTTACGTATTTTGGATATTAAACCCTTTTCAGTTATGTGATTTCCATGTATTTTCTCCCTTTCTGTAGTTTGTCTTTTCTCTTTTTTGATAAAGTAGCTTAATATACACTTGATTTTAATTTGAAGGAAGCACCATTTATCTGCTTTTTCTTTCTTTTGTTGCTTTTGCTTTTTGTGTGAAGTCTGAGAGTCCATTGCTTAATAAGGTCCTTAAGATGTTCTTGTCTGTTTTCTTCTGTGAGTTTTATACTTTTGGTTCCTATATCGAGGTCTTTGATCCATTTTCAGTTAAATTTTGATATATTGTGTGAGGAAAGGATCTCTTTTATTTGCATATGGATATCCAGTTCTCTCAGCCCTATTTGTTGAAGAGACTATTCTTTCCCTTGGAGTGGATTTGGGACTCTTGTCAATTATAAATTAGCCATAGATGTGAAGGTTTGTTTCTGAACTCTCCATTGAATTGCATTGGTTTATACGTACGTCATTGTACCAGCACCATGCTATTTTGAGTTCTTTAAGTTTGTAATAAGTTTTAAAATTAGTGTGAGTCATTCAACTTTGTTCTTTGTTTTTTTCCAGGTGGTTTTGGCACAAACATATATGCACACACCAGTGCACAGGGGTCACTCACCTCTCCCCAGAGGGGGACCAGGAACCCCAAAAAGGGCTCAGGCTCCAAACCACGCCAGGAGGGAGTACAGCATGGAACAGCAAGACTACCATGAGATTTCCCTGACATTTTTGAGTTGTGTGTTTTTTAATTCAGGGCTCTCAAATTGCTACAATCTTTTAATTATTGTTTTGAGCTCTAAGACAGATGACTTCACAGTTTTTGATAGTTGTTCGAAGATTAAGTGGGGAACAGACCCCAGGAGTATTTCACACTACCATTATGGTCACATGGTCTCACCCTGAACCTTTTTTAATTCATAATCTTTTTTTCTTTTTTATAGATGCTTGTCCTTACTTTAGCTTTTTGAGTCTAGTAAATGCAATGACTTTAAGTTATTGGTCTATTAGTTTATTAGCTTAATTTAACTCAAGTAAATTCATCTTCAAGTATTGTTTCTTGGGTTGTCTTTCTCAGAATTGGTTTTCCAGGGGGATTTTATTGGCTTTCAGAATTTCAGTCCTTAAGTGGCAGCTATACTCTCTCTCCTCACTCCTCCTTATATAACAATTTTGTTTGACTATACCTTGTATAAGTCCAGAACCAGGACTTATAATAATTCCTACACCCTGTGCCTCACTTACTGCAACAAAAAACTTGCTCTTTAGAAGGAATCAGACTGCAAATATTTAAAATTTATTTGGAAATACATGTCACAATTTCTTTTTTTCTCTTCTCTGAAATGGATGCAATTCATCTTACCAAGAATGTGGTACATACAGGTAGACAAATTGAATAAAAATGAGTAAGAACGTGAAGTGTGCCAAAATGAATGGAAAGCAAGTAAAGAGGAATTGATCCAGAGATGTTGATATACACATTTCGCTTTGAGCTTTCTAGCGTTCAATTCCAACAGAGTCAATATGGTTATAAAAGCAAACTCTTTGCCCCATAAAAGCACAGTGATTTCTGATAACAAAACAAAAAAGACATTTCTCTTATTGTTCTTATGGAACACGCTGCATCACATAATGAACACTGTCCACAATTATAACCTTAAAATAAACACAGGGATGAGTTTAACTCTATTTTTTATAATATCTCTCAATCTGTCTCATTGCATCAAACAAAATGATGAATCAGAAAAGGCAATTTTATGGGTCATTAGGGAGGAAGCAAACAAAATACCACCCCAGCAGATGCCTCTATAATCTATCTGTCTGGCTCTATATTTCAATACAGCTCAGAATACTGTGCCAGTTTGAATCTATGGTGGATTCCAGAAAAGCAATGTCCTTTAATCCTCAATCAGCATTGCTGGGTGGGAGCTTTTTAATTATCCATGGAGATGTGACTCACCCCATTGTGTGTGGTAGCTTTTGATTAGATGGGTTCCATGGAGAAATGTCTCCACCCATTCAGTGTGGGGTTGTTTATTGGAGCCCTTTAAGAGGGAAACATTTTGGTAAAGAGCTTTAGAGCCCACGCAGTCAGAGACATTTGGAGATAAAAAAGGAAAACAGCCCTGGGGGAACTTCATGAAACAAGAAGCTTAGAGAGAAAGCTGGCAGACATTGCCATGTTCGCCCATGTGCTTTTCCAGTTAAGAGAAGAACCCTGAATGTCATTGGCCTTTCTTGAGGGATGGTAACCTCTTGTTGGTGCCTTAATTTGGACATTTTCACAGCTTTGCCTTCATTTGGACATTTTCACCACCTTAGAACTGTAAACTTGCAACTTAATAAATTTCCTTTTTTAAAAGTCATTCCATTTCTGGTATACCTATTCCAGCACCTTGCAAAAACTAGAACAGTTACCTAAGCAGAGGTCACACTTGACAACATATGGGCATCTCCTACCCAGAGATATGGTTTGGTTTCTTCTATAGTATTCGTTCTCATCATGTTCAATGTAAAAATCCAGAATTTAGGTTACTCTTGTGAAGTGAGTCACTCTGCTGACACTGGCTTTGACTTCCTACTTAGCAACCACAGGCTGGGGAGTGTCATTTGCCATATTTGACTGGGATGCACTCTCCATTTTGCCCAGTGCCCACTAGTGTATACTTTAATACAGAGCAAGTCTGCTTCACTTACCTGTAATAAGTTCTTTAAGCCAAGGGTCTTCCCATTGGCTACCCTAATGCATAGGAAAAATGTTCTTCAAGCTATCACATTAATATTGCTTGTTTCAACCCAGCTTTGCAAAGGTTTATAAAGATGTTAAGTATAAGATAACTACCACGGGCAGCCATCGTGTACATTGTCAGCCAAATATGAAGTTCTATTCTTTGAGTTTCACTTGGGTTGATTGTAGAATCTATTCTTTAACAAAGATTGTGTTGAATAGAGGGTTACTCTCCTGTTGGGTTTATTCCTGTCCATGCTCCAAATAAACTTGAGAAAAATGATCCATTTTCTCCAATAGCAGTGACTTACCAAGGCCCTGAGTTCTCATCCAAATGGAATGAGGGTTATTGGCAGGTTGCTGCAAAAAAAAATCCTACAAAATTGGTGACTGAAAACTGCAGAGACTTATTTTCATACTGTTCTGGAGGCCAGAAGTTTGATACCCAGCCGTGCTGTGGTCCCTCTGAGAGCTCTAGAGGAGAATTCACTGCTTGCTTCTTCCAGTTTCTGGTGGCTGTCAGCATCTGTGGTTTGTAGGGGAATCACTACAAATTCTTCACATGCCCTTCTTCTCTATGCATCTGCATTGTTTCCTTCTCTGTCTGTCAAAACTCCCACTTGTGTCTCTTAGAAAAGCACTTGTTATTGGGTTTGGGGCTCACTCATATAATCTAGGATGGCATCTTCATTTTAAGAACATTAGTTACATCTGGAAAAGGTCCTTCCCAAATAAGGTAACATTCACCTGTTTTGGGAATTGGGACTTGGGCATAGGCTTTTTGGGGCTGCCATTCAACCCCCTCTAGTGGGGAATGCCAATTTGGACAGGTGGGCAGGGTTGTATTTTGGAAAGTCCGCAAGATAAGTCCTCACTTACCCAACCAAGAAGTTACGTTCTGCTTTGAGAGTCACTGTGTTGGTGTATAATTTATTTTGGTGTCGAAATGTTAATTTACAAAGTATCTACACGAAATTATATTTTCAAAACCTATTTTCTGCTTGTAAGACCATGGGATAGTAAAAAATTCTCTGAGAAAATGCTTTCAGATATTTATATTTATTTTGAGTACCTTGAAGTTTCTCTGCTAAATGGAAATTTACTAAAAGTGAATATGCCTACAAAAGAGACTGCTTCACATGCATAAAGTTGTCTGGGCACTAGGGAATCAGGCTGGAAGTATGAAAAAGACAGAAAGTCCAAGAGTTTTCACTGTCAATTAAATTTAGTTAATTTTTTGCACGGTTTAGGCTTCAAAACTTTACAGAAGTAGGTGTTTCCTATTTTTTCTCTAATTAGTATATTACCATATGTCAATGTTCTATACATTCTTTGGAACAGATTCTTTTAAAATTTATCAGTTTAAGATAATCTGCCTCAAATCATTCAAGAATCAAGAATATTTGTTGAACATATCAGATCTGATCATGGTCTTCTGCAAAAGATTTTTTTTTTAAAGCACTGGCTGATACACTGCGAATGAGCTATTTATCTAGTCTCCAGACTTTGCCAAGACCTTTTAAAACTAAACCATTAAACCCTTCAGAATATGCCTTCCACATTTCTGCATTAGCTGCACACAGAAGACAATGAAAAAAACATCTTGGAAATATTACACCTCGATGCTTTCAGGTACTGTGTTTGTGTCATATTTTTTTCAAGCATGTTTTGTCCTTAAACTTCATTCTGTTCTCTTTTGTTTTCCTCACAGCCTCTTAAAGCCCATTATCTTTCCATTAGTGACTCTTCATGCACCTTTTCCTTGGGCCTTTGATCTATCATGTACCTTCATACATTCTTTTCAGCGGCGTTGTGGGGCCTATGGAATTCCCTTCTTCATATCCCCACTCAGCAAGACTTTTCAAGTACCTTTTTTTGAAGGCCTACTGCACACACAATGGTCCATTTATTGATGGAAGATGGAAGAAAGGTTCACAGCCATCTCAGTGCTTTTTGCTACCATAACAACTCTCGGTTTTTATTCTGTTTTATGTAAATTGGGTCACAGATGTTTTATTGCTGCAAAATGCTTTGAAACTTTTTCATATGTTCAGTGGGAAAAGATGCCTCTCAAAATTCATGCTGAAATAATTAAGCTTTTTAATTTCACTGTCAATTTATCAGAAGAAGTAATAAATCTCTCTTTATACTGCCTGTTTATACACACATGACTTTTCGGCCCATTTCTTTTACCAGATTGTATGAACGTGTCTTTCTAACATTGCTGAGCATGTCACAGAGAAACACTGACACTTTGCCAAAATCTTAGACAGGCTGGGTCACCCCAGGAAACTCAAGTTAATTTTCCCTGGTAGCTGAAAGAGATGGGCCCTATCTATTTGGCAGGAGCTTTGTTCCGAAGCCAAAGAAATGTACTCAATGACCATGAATGTTTCTGGCTTGATTTCCTTCTTGCTCAATATTTCTGGAAATGCTCATCCCAGAGAAAAACTTGCTATTTTTGTGGATGTGACTAATTCAAGTAAGATATCTATCTATCTATCTATCTATCTATCTATCTATCTATCTATCTATCTATCTATCTATCTATCTGATCTTGGACAGGTTCCTTAATGTTTATGATCCTTTATTCCCTCACCTCACATCAAAAATGAGGAGGTAATTCCTGCCTTGAGGGGCTCTTGAGGGGCTTCCATATGTGTATAAATTCTCTCTGAGGGCTGGACACAAGCTGATTGCTCAATAAACATCAGTGCCTCTTTTGTCCATAGATTTCACAAAATAGGTTTTCAAGCAGTTGACTTAGAATTTATTGTATCTTCGCGTGCTGCTTATATGTTCAAATAGATATGGAGTTGTTTACAAGGATCAACAGTCATGCGTTCTACTAGCCTACTCTTTTTAGTTGACCTGTTATTTGTATGATATATGATAGATTCCTGGAGTTCTAATAGAAGGAGCTGATCTTAGAAACTCAGATTCAGATGGTATTACTTAATAGAAAAGCTTATACTTAAGGTTTTCATAGAAAAGTTTGGCCTGCAGCCTTTTTTTTTTTTTCCTTTTGGGCGATGGTCTTTGTGTCAGAAAAATAAACTAATTTTCCCTTAAAATAAGAGCACAGATTTTGACTGACCAACTTCTGCTTTGATTCTCAGCCTCCCTTCCCTTCTTCCTTCCTTTTTTAGCCTCTGAGTTCCCACTATATGCTAGACTGGGGATGATCAAACTTTTTCTTTAAAGACAAAAGAGTAAATACTTTTGGTTTTTGGGGCCAGATGGTCTCTGTTAAACTACTCAACTCTGCCAATGTGGCACAAAGTAGACATAAGCAATACTGAAATGAATGAGCATAATGTATTTCATTGAAAAAGGTCATTGTCAACTGGAGGTGATTGCCTTCCAAGGGACACTTGGAAGTATCTAGAAATATTTTTGTCAAGTCTGGGGAGCAGGTTATTCTTCCATCTAGTGGGTAGAGGTCAAGCATGCTTCTAAATAATACATAGGACAACCCCCTACAACATGTTCTTATTTGGACCAAAATGTCAACAGGGCCAAAGTTGAGAAATAAAACTTTATGTAATAAAACTTTACTTATGGGCACTAAAATTTGAAGTTCATACAATTCCTTTTTGGATTCCTTTTAGGATTCATATTCCTAGAGGAATATGAATCTTCTTTCAATCTTTTTCAACTATTTAAAAAGGTAAGAACCATCCTTAGCTTGAGAGACATTAAAAAATCAGATGATGGGGTGCATGGGTAGTCCAGTGGTTAGAAAGCCTGCTTTTCATGCAGGAGACCCAAGTTCAATTCCAGACCATGCACCCCCCAAAAAAAAAATTGGATTATGGTCCATAGTTTGCCAACCCCTCTGCAGGAAGGTGAGCAATGAAGGATAAATAAGACAGAGTAACTGTCCATAGATGCTCAGTCTCAGAGCTTTCCAATGCAAGACAGGCATGTTTCATTTTATATACTTTCCTATAGAAGCACATTCTTCAATGTTAAATTCCACAGAAGAATTACAGGTCATTTCCTTGGCAAAAACAATCAATTACAAGTGAGAGTCCTTAAGTTTAGTCTCCCTTTGCTCATCGTTTTTGCTCTTCATGTTTATGTGGTGTTTTGTGTTTTCTCTCCTCCATCACAGTAGCTTCTTTGATTCCAGCTTTCAGCACATTGTTATTTGTTTGCTAGGGATTGCAGTTGGCCAAAATTGAACACTCCTGCATTCTAATATTTGTCTTCATAGAAAATCATCCCACATCACAGGCAAAGAATGACTACTTTCAAAACTTAGAAGAATATATCAGGCTTTACCTGCAACCCTATGTCCTTAGATGCCTAATAATCCAGTGGCAATTATTATAAATTGATATTACTCTAGGCCTAATGTAAAATCAGAAAGAGTGTGAAGAACTCAAAGCACTGCCTGGGCTGTGAGGCCATAACTTCTCCAGCTCACTCTTAGAAGTTCTAAAATTCTCAAAGAGTATAAGCTTTTTCTGGAGCAAGTGATGCAAGTTTTGTTTCTTTTAAGAATAATAGAGGGCCAAATAAATAATTCTGATCTCTAGAGCTGCTTAGTGTCTTACAGTCCTTCCATGCAACTCCCACTGTGTTAAAAAGCTTGTCAATAAATCACACAGCCAGCTCTTCCCCAGCACAGTGGACTCTGAGAAATGAGGGACTGCTCTTCTCTTCCTTTTCCTTCAGGAAACATAAGCACAGAATTTGTTTGGTTTCATATTGATGAACTTCTGCTAGCTGCATCGACTTTTAGTTGTATTGCTCAGGGTTCCAATCCATTGGTTTTGCTGGTTTTATATGTAAAGACTTGGTGAACAGAACTCATATTCATATAAATGGACATATAAGTGGATACAAGTAGGAAAACAATTTGAATTTAAAAAATCATTTGTAATCAACTATTTGCAAATGTGAAACCTGTTTCATAGAAAAGTGATTGTATACAGGATTAGTAGATTCTCAGATTAGCCCCCTGGAGGCCTAACTAAGAGAGTTCCTGCATTCTCATGCTGGCCAAACTACCCCTGATAAATATGCTTTTATGAAGGTACATATATGCTTAGACTCAAGGGTTAATTTGTGGTTGTTTTGACATAGGGATCCTTTCTTATCTCCTTTGCTCTCTGATTGAAAGATATCTAAGTTTCTCTGGATGGCTTGCAAAGCTTGATGAGGTCTGACTGCTTCTTCCCTCCAGTCCCACTCTAGTTATTCTCTGTCATTATCCCTCTGACATAGTGAAAGCAAACTCCAATGGAGATAGAGTGTCTAGGTTCAAATTCCAGCTATGTGACTTGGATATGTTCTGTAATTTTTCTGCTTTTCTTTCCTCATTTGCGAACTGGGATGAAAACAGTATCTACTTTTTAGGGTTATTGTGAAGATTCACTGAATAAAAAATATGAAAATTATTTAGTAGACTGTCTAGCCCATAGTATATGCTCTATAAATATTATTTAAATGAATGATTACATGTGTCTAGCAATCACTACCACCAGATTCTCCTGCCCTACCTCCATATTCTCTAATGTCAGTTTAACAGCCCAGAAGAAGATATGATTTCAATTTTACCAGAGAGAAATGTGAGGTACAGAGAGATTAGATGACTTGCTCAAGACCATGTAGATAGCAAAAGAAAGCAATTTAAGTCCACCACTGTCTTTCTCCAAAGCCAATCTCTTTTCCTTGTACTCCCTGGATTTTCCTTTCCTATTCTCAGTAGGAATTATAGACATTGATAACACAAAAACTGTTCAATAGGAAGTCTCTGATCTATACCGCTGTATTAGTTTTCTACTGCTTCGTAACAAGTTACCATAATCTTAGTGACTTATAATAATATGTGGCTTAGCTGAGTCACATGGTTAGGCTATCACAAGGATACAAGCAAGAAATTAGTCAGAACTGGGTTTTCAGCTGGGTAGTCAGCTGGGGAAGGGTCTTCCTGCTCATAAAGTTTGTTAACAACCTTCAGCTCCTTTAAGTTGTGGACTGAGAGATTCCGTTTTTGACTGGCAGTTCATCAGAGGTCACTCTCAGCATCCAGGGGACCCCTGCAGCTCCTTGCTATGTGGTCCTCAAAGCATGGCTGCTTACATCATCAAGACAGCAAGGTGTTCCTAGAGAGAGACTACTAGCAAGACAGAGCTTTATATAGTATAGCATAATCACAGGGGTGACAGGCCATGATATTTCTATTTCTAATAGTGCAAATTTAAACATATGTTATTGAGGGGGTAGTAGAGGTAAGAATAGGCACTTGTGTCTAAATGATCCTACCTACAGTTTTATCCACACAGATATGCTGTAGAAGGAAACTAGTATCCTACGTGTCAATTATTCCATTCAAGGCTATAAGGTCCTTCTCAATTAACTACACTAGAAAAAAAAAAAGTTCTGTCCACGCATCCAGCTTGACATTCCAGAGGAGTTCATTCCTGGATTAAACTTTTAGGATGTAGAACACTGGGAACCATTTCAGAGAAGCCAAGGAAAACTGTCATGTCTCTTCTGGGCAAATATCTCAAGCATTTTGTCTTTGGCATTTTGTATCATGGCTTTCTATGTTCTTCTCCTTTATGTCTGCGTCTGTCTTCTCACAACTGTGCTCTCCGTCTTGATCTTTCAGTTTTCCAAACACATTGCCTCAAAACCTCATCGAAATATGCTTAAATCTGATACCCTTTACTGATGGGCCCTATGAATATGATAATACTGTCTCCCTCTCCTTCAGCATCTCAGCCTCTGCCTGACCTTCCCAACTGTTACTGGCTCAGTGGTAACCATCCCAAGGAACACATGTTTACATTTAGATGATCTTCTTACTCCCACATTCTTTTGTTCATTTAGTCATTCATTTACTCATCAATAATAATTGAGTATGCATGATGTGAAGAAACTTCAATATAAGAAGGAATAAGAAATTGCCCTTTTTGTCAGAGAAGCTTATATTTTACTGAGTTATATAGGAAGTTTTATAGCTCATAAATAAACTGTGTGTGGTTCTTCTAAGAGGAACATAGGAGAAATTACTAAAGGAAACTCAGAGCAGAGAGCATCTAACTCTGCTTGCATTGTGGCAGAGGGCATCAAATTGGATTTTCTCAGATGAAAAGGGGCTCAGCACTGTCCTAGAAATTTTCTTCTCATTCCCAGAAGGCAAAAGACATTGGAGGTTTCATAGTATTCATCAAATGATAAAACATCACTGCATATAGAATGGAAAGACTTAGATTCTTGTTCAGTTCTGCCACTGAACTGTGTGACTAGGGAAAAACTATTTCTAATTTTCAGCTCTCTTACCTATAATGGAGATGATAAAATCAGCTGATTTCATTTAGGGTTCTTAGTTGCAAACAACATCAACCGATTCTAACTAGCCTAATTAAAAAAAAGGGAATGCATTGGGAAAATAAAGGAGAGTTACAGAATCAGTGAGTGGCTGAAAGTCCAGGCTTGGAAGAAAGAAAGGAGCCAAAGGTGCTTTGTAGAGGTAGAACCAGTACTGGGCAGTGATATGTTGGCCTCCAAGCTGCTGAGGCATCACTAAGCCGGACCCCAGATATTCCCTTCCATCTCTTTGTCAATTTCTCAATATTGACATTCCTAGGAGCTGGTAACTGGCAGAGCTCTACTTCTGGGCTTCCATAGTAGCAGTGTGCTGAAGTTATTCTCCTGACAAGAGAGGATGAGATGCTAATAGAACAGGAGATGGAAGAAAACCCCCAAATGGTAGAGCTGGTTACTTTACAAAAGAGCTAATTTGAATCCAATTTAGGAAATGGGTGCTGTTATACAATGCATTGGGTCTTGGTATATCCAAAGTGTCTTTGTTTTGATTGTTTTATCTGACAATGGATTTAACTAATCTAATTGAGATAATGAGAGTTTGGGAAGATCTCTATTGCTATCGGTTCCATTCAGTTTTTATGGGAACCCTTAAATTCTTTAAGGAATAACTAGGTACACACTGACATTCAGAGCTTAAATGCCACATATATTTCTAAGCTTCATAGTACAAAACCAAACTTGCTTTTCATTCTCTACCAGGAATTTTGAATGTCAAACAGCTGTAGAGAAACAACATTTTGATGAGAGGTATAAATGATGCAGAAACATATGGATACATTTTTCTTTATAATAAACACAGGCATTAAATCAAAGGAAAAAAATTGATTGACAGAATTTATTCTGTTGAAAAAGACTACAAGTGTTTGTGTGCTAAAGCAGAAACACGCTCGTTTCTTCTGTATTCATTAGTGTAGAAGAGACTGCTGGTTGTCCAGCAAAACTCATTTTCCCCTCCTTCCATAACACAGCCTTGTAGCCTGGTTTGTGGCTTCCACCTCTACCACATTTCCAGCCTCCTCTGTGGTTGGGCATTGCCAAGTGATTAAGTTCTCTTCAATGTGAGCAGAAGATGAGATGACGCATGCTGTTCCTGGTCCTGCTTTTCATGACAGTGCCTTTTCCATGCTCTTTTCCCCTTTCTGCAGACTGAACCCAGAAGCGGCAGTGACCTTAACCAGGCATACATTGACAGGCAGGCAATGACAAAGCCTGAGGCAAGTTTGGCAAAACTTTTCAGTAAAAAGGCCAGATATTAAATATTTTAGTTTGTAGCTACTCAACTCTGCCATTGCTATGAAAAGCATCCATAAACAATATGCAACAAATGGGCGTTGCCTTGTTCAATAAAATTTTATTTATAGAAACAGATCCTGTGCCTAGTGGTGGAGGAGCAAAGCTGGGAGAATAAAGCTTTGAAATGAATGGCTTTATGCAAAACAACGAAGAACAGAGCTGCCCAAATGCCTTGTTCTGTTAACATCCGGGCTACTATTTATGCATGAGAGAAATAATGTTTTCAGGTTTTTAAGCGACTATACTACATTTGCCTTTGTTACAGAAGCTTACTCTTACTGCAATACATCTAATAAATAGAAAACTAAAAAAATACAAATATGAACTAAACTAAAATAAACTGTTGGATTCATGGCCAACCAGAGCAATTAATGAAATGTGGTTGTTTAATGGAATATCTAGCCCAGAACCATGTCAGCATCCCCTATGAGGCTTCAAATGGTCCAGACACATTATGAGTTTAAATAATGTTTTATTCCTGGTTTTTTGTTTTATATTATAATTTTAAATTATTATTAGAACAGCTGATGCTCCAAGCTGCCTTCATCAGACCATACTTGGATAAAAACAGTAGCTTGGAGCGTACTTGGATAATGGATAATAATAATAATGCAACCACCCACGTTATGGAAAATGTGTACAAATCATAGTATCCTTAGGATGGTAGATTACAACTATGCAAATGAAGTATGGTGGAATTTTGAATGTTTAGTCTGGAGAACAGAAAAACACCATCCATGCCTTCAATTAGCTAAAAGAAAACATATGGAAGAAATTTTTACTTTGAATGGCTCTAAGAGGTAGAACCTGGTGAAAGCTGCAGAGAAATAGATTTTTTACTCCAGGAAAGAGTGAGTGAGTGGAATGACATGTAGCCCACACTCTCAGATGTGCAAGAAGGTGGTCTTCCTGGGTTTTCATAACATAATTTAATTTTCATCTCAGCTATTATTCCACAGGGTGGTGGAAACTTACTGTCGGTCAACTCAGTGTCTCCACTTTCCACAAGGGTTGTAGCAAAGTTTAGTGAGGGTTTCACCTGTTTCCAAAGTGCTGGGCATCTGGTGATGGGTCTCTGTGGTCTTTATTGCCATCATCTTTCCATACCGATGTCAGTCCCCATTCCCATACAGTATTTGATTAGCTGTCATCAGGGGTCACTATGCACTCTGTGTTCTCTCTTACTTCAATTTTAAGTCTTCTCTGGTCTGCCAACCTTTAGTAGACTACTCTTAAATTATGGAAAATATTGTGAAACTCAGGCTTATCCAATATTTTCCTCCTTTATCCTCATCCTGGAAGTAGGGTAGAGTAGGAGTATGTAGGAAACCTCATTCCTTCTTAGCAACATTCTCCCATTTTTAAAAATCTCTTTTAAGGTCATATCCTAATTTTTTGGAAGATAAGATTGAGGATTAACTTTTCCCCCCAGCTTCTGCTAAGTCATGCTCTCCCTTTGAGAATAAGCATGGTAAGCCGTAGCACTTCTTGTATGAGGTAATTTACTATGTATACTATGCTTAGGGACCCTGTTTAATTATTCAGAATATCTTGTTTCAGGAAGAAGAACATTCCTATTGCAGAGCTGCAAATCTGGAATGACTTGCCTTGCAAAATAGTGAGCCAATCATCATTAGAAATGATTAGTCAAAGGCCCATCAATCATTTGACTGGTAGAATGCTGAAAATTTCAAACAGTACATTAGAGGTTGGATCAGTGGGGGTTTGGATCAGGCCAGTGGTTTCTAACCTTGGCTGCACATGATAATAACCTGTGGTGATTGTTAAAATATACACTGACATTCTGACCCTACTCTGAGATATACTGAATGAAAATCTTATGAGGTAAGAAAGGTGGTTGGTATTTTAAATAAAATGCCCAGATGATTCCTACCCACCTATCTTATTTTAAACACGCTAGTGTTCCCACTTGATCCTGAAATATTTGGGAAAATACTGGTGTTCTAAGTAATACCTGCAGAAGTTATCAAATTTGACACGTTACATTGTTCCTGAAAGCAGAATAACACACAACCATTAAAGAGTCCTTTTGTTTATGCTGTTAATAACAGATGTTGCAAAGCGACATCACACATGCTTGCCTAATGTTATCAAAACAATTATTCATTTATTCATCTCGGCTCAGTATACTGGTACAAGCTGGCATTATAGATCCTGCAACATGGCCTTCAGGAATGCATAAACAGAAACCTGTGTCACATATAATAAATCATCCTCAAACCTTCATCTCTATGCCTCCTGATAAAATAAGTGCTGATGGAGAGATAAGGGAATCCTAACTTTTGACACACTCTGGAGAAAACAGAAATTCTAATCATCCAGGAGCCTGTGATATTGAAGTCTGATCCCATCACTGTTTCCCAGAGTGCCAAGAGAAGAAGTAGAGAGTATTTGCCTTCTGTTGAGTAAAGATCTAACAGGTACCCTGCAGTGTGAAGGAATAGCAAACACAAAAGGGAGACGATTTGATCAGAATTGTTTTCATTCAATTAAACAATGATGCTTGCACATATAAAAGCATGATACAATATTCTTATCCATTTTCTATAGTTTGTCAAAGAAATAGAACATGCTATAAGAAGTGGCCTTTGCTCTGAATTTTAGTTTAAATATCTGTGTTAAAAAGATTTTTATGCACTTCTCAAAAACAAACAAGCAAAATGAAAAACCAAACAAAAATAAAAATTCAACAAATGGTGCTGCAATAAGAGGGTACTCACATTGAAGAAGATTGAAATGTGACCTCAGCTGTACAGCATACAAATAAAAAAAAATAGTAAAGAACTTAACTAAGTAAAAAATTTGACATAAGAACCCAAATTCTTCAATCAATTCTTATCGGTCACTTACTAGCTGAGTGGCCCTGGGAGTGTTACTTAAACTAGGCAGGAACCACAACAATGCCTTCCTCATAGGGTGTTTTAAGGATTACAAGAGTTAAAATGTAATGCCTTTAGGACATTTGGTGGCACTTAGTAGGTGATTATATATATGATTACTTAGTTTTAATTTAACAAGCATTTATTAAATGATTATTGCATGTCAGGTGCTGTGCTGGGCAAAGGGAAAGTTAACAATAAATAAAATATCATGCTTTCCCTTCCAGGAAGCTAATTGTGTTTCAGTAAAGACTTAAATATATGTTAATTCAAGGTTCAAAGTTCTGTGGAATAGGCTGCCATGGATTCTGCCAGGAGTGGTGGGAGAGGCAGCCCATAGGAAGCCATATTCAACAAGCATTCGTTGAGTGCTTTGTGTGTACCACACAGCATACTGCAGACTTTCCATCTTAGGAATTCTCAATAGTAATCCTGTAAGAGTTAATGTCCCCTTTTATGAAATAGTGTAGAAGGATGAAAGGGAGTGAGTGAAGGAAGGAGGGAGGGGAAGGAAGAAAAGGACAAAGAGAGAGAGAGAGAGAGAGAGAGATGGGGCAGGGGAAGGAAGACAGAAGAAAGCTCAGTTACATTTCAATTGCCACACAATGAATAAGTTTAAAAGACAGTCATTCTTTGTTTCAGAATCCATGTTCTCTGATACTTTTTCCTGGTCTTTCATGATGAAAAGCATTTCTGTGGCTTATTAACTCATCTGATTTTTCTCCCTTTTGATGAACTTAAAGATTGTTTTGTGACATAGATTTCAATTTCCACGCTCCTTAGGCCAGCTTGATTTCAGCATTTATTTTATCAGAGAAACCTAGCTTCCATTATTTCAGAGAATTTAAAGACAGAAAATGAATTTATCAAAGAAACCAACAAATCCAGGTAGGAATCTGGTTCCTTCCATTAAACCCTTCCTTATAAGAAGGTTTACAGATCAAATTGCCAAACTCTCCTAAAAACAGAGGTGACAGGCATCTCTGTATCAGGCACTGTGCAGGGGCTCAAGAATAGCTAAAAGGAATTGGAAATTCTCTATATCCTTGTGGAATTTACATATAGAGTATATTGAAAGCACATAGAAGAGACCCTTGACAATCCTGCACATTCACAATGGTTTCCTTGAGGAATTCTCCAAGAGCTGAGTTTTAAAAACTATGCATGGTTCAAGAAAATGAAAGAAAAAGGAAAACAAATACTTACCTAGGCAGAAGTAATAACCCAGCCAAACCAAGAAATGGGTTGGGATGATATGAAACAAACAATCAATGTGGAATGGGGAATGGGGATTGTTACACAGTTCTGGATACAAGGATGAGCCTGAGAAGTTGGTGGCAGCCAGGTAGATGCTGGATGTATTTGTATAAGCCAAGAAAGGGTACTTTTACATTAACTTCCAAGTGATAGAATACCTTTAAAGAGATTTGAGCTAGAGACCTGGCCTGTTGACAGTTTGTTAGTTGCATTTGGCAGTGTTGTGTAGCAGGTATTTGAGGAACTCAACCCTCTAGAGAAGAGACTGTTGAAGTGGACCTAATAATACATGATCACAGTTTGAATGAGAAGAGGGGTAGGAAAGGGGAAAGTGAGAACTATTTGAAAAATATTTACTTAGGTTATTAAATTGGAATGACCTGGCAAGTGATTACAATGAATGAAGAATATGGGTGGAGAGAGGTCAAAGATGAATTTCGCTTTTCTAGTTGGGTGAGTCAGAGAGTGGTGGTGACATCTGAGAAAGAAAATATGAGTGGAGGATGCTGATAAGGTTTTTCTTTATGATTTTTAAAAAATAACTTTTAAACAACCCAAAATAAATGTTTATTATTATACATAAAGAAACAAGACAAAGCAAACAAATGATAAAGTTCAAAGAAAATGAGCTCCATCTAAATGCATTCATAGTAATATTCACCCATATACATATATGATAAGATATATATATAAGATATATAGAGAGAAAAATTATAGATATCTAGATATATTCATATTTATGGGCATAAATATATAGAGATGACAAACATGGACATAAAATACATATTTTCACTCAAATATACTCAATTCAATTTTACTTGAATTAATCCAAAAATAAAATTCAAGAAAAAATGAAGAAATTCAAACTTTTCAAATAAATGTTTCTTCTCAAGAGATATATATTCCTAAAAGAACTCCCTGATGTTAAAGGAAAAATGTTGTTACACATGAGGAGGGTGAAGTTATTATTTATTTTTACTTATAGGCTTCATTATTTTCTTACATCTATTGATTTGCTGCTATGAAAAGTTATTTGTTTTCTTTTAAACCCCGGCTTGTACTCCTTCTCACCTGCCCTCTGAGAGAAGGATCTTGAATTGTTTTTTAGACAAATTAAGTTTGAAGTGGCTGTGGAATTTATAAAAGGACATGAAGAGCAGAGAATTGGATAATGCTGAAACTTTTATTTGGGAAGAGAAGCCCATGGAAATGTAGGAAAAGAAGGAACAATTAAAGAAAAAAGAAATCCTAATGACTCAGAGTTTCCAAAACTCAGTGAAGTAGAGTTTTATACAGAATCAAATAATGTTTTCAAAAAATCTGTTAAGAAATGAAAAAGGTCTGATAGATTTGGCAATATGAAGGCAGCTATTGACCTCAGGGGAGTGTCAAAGATCATTGTCAAAGGAGATCAGAACACACTGCAAAAGGTTGAGGAGTGGATGAAGGGAGAAAGTATTACCAGCAAATGTAGACAAGCCATCCAAAAAGTTGGGTTAAACACGATGAAACAGTATAAACCCATCATGATGGTGGTCTAGGATATTTGGAAATATGGAAATGATTATAATAGATGGTTAAATTAAAAATATTAACTTATAAACATTATGTAAGGAATAAATATAACACCTCCACTAATCACTAGCTATGAAACATATAGTCTTCCACATATATTTCATCACCTCTTTCGAAAACATTTTATTTCCTCCCATTGGAAAATTTTAAATTATGTTCTTACACTGGGAAGAGCTGTGTGGACTCTGGGAGTCTCTATGCATTTAAGTTGTAGCTCACCCAGTAGATCCTTTCAGGGTCACAGTTGTGACATGTGTTTTGTCTGATTCAAAGACTATTCCTACACAAAGGAGGAGAATGTGGTCACTCAGCAAATGAATGAGTGGCTGTGGATGGGGCAACATCATAATTTATTATCCAAGTAAGCTCCATTGTGAGAATGAAGAAGAGGGTACTTGCCAGGATCTGAACATCAGGCATAAACCGAGATCCTCATGAACCCAGCAGGATACCAAGGTTACCTTATAAATAGAGGATATGGACTAACGATTCTCATCCCACGTCTCTCCTCATTTGAATGTCTGATATTCCAAAAGATAATGACACTTTTGGTCTAAAGGTTTGAAGATTTCTTTAACTGGAAGTACGGAGTATGAGGGAGGTATCTCTGAAAGGAGATTAATTGGAGTAGTGTGAGCAGATTTGTCAAGATCCCTGGAGGTTTTGCAGAGTAGGTCATCATGTCAGGGTAGGTGTTTCAGTTTGCTAACGTTGCTGGAATGCAATATACACAAAATGGATTGGCTTTTACAAAGAGGATTTACTACGTTACAAGTTTACAGTTCTAAGGCTATGAAAACGCCTGAATTAAGGCATCAAGATGATACCTTGGCAGCCAGCATCTGGAACACCACTTGTTACCTAAGAGGGCACATGGCTGGTGTCTGCTTGTCCTTGCTCTAGGTTCATTGCCTTCAGCTTCTGATTCCATGGTCCTCTCTCTTAGCTTCTCTGGAGAAAACTCTGGATATCTTCTCTTAGCTTAATATCTCCAAGGGAATTTTCTTTTCCCTTGGAGATATTAAGGGAATCTGTTTTCTGATTTGATAATGTCTCCCTCTTAAAGGACTCCAGTAAGCAGCTTAATTACCACTTTAACGTGTGGGGTCACATCTCCATGGAAACAACCGAATCAAAAGTTCCCACCCAACATTAGTTCTGCTTTCCAAGATTGTATTAAAAGAACATGGCTTTTCTGGGGTACATAACAGTTTCAAATTAGCACATACACTCTCTGGACTCCAAAAAGGTGTTCTTTCCACATACAAAATGCCTTCCTTCCATCACAATATTACAAAAGCCTTGCACCATTTGTCCTGAGACAAAATTCTCCTCTGGCTATGGACATGTGAAACTTAGAAAAAGTTATGTACTTGCAATATACAAAGGAGGGAGAGTCATAGGATAAATGTTCCCATTTTCACAGGGAGAAATTGGAAGGAACACAAGGGTCACTGGACCCAAACAGTTCCAGAAACCTGCAGGGTGAACTCCAGTAGATTTTAGGGTCTGGGAATCATTTATAGAATGAGAGTTCATCTTTGGAACGTCAGAGAGTGGCAGTCCCATCCTCTCAATGGGCTTATGTAGCTGAGGGAGGGTTGCAAACTTGGGGAACTTTGGCGAGACTGCCTTTTTCATAGCTTCACCTTCTCCAAGCATCAGGGTAGCCCTTGGACTTCCTTCTCTAGGGCACATGCACAGTCTCTAAAGAAAAATGGGGCAGCAATGAGGCTCCCCCTAAACCCTGAGGAATGTGTTCCATCCCTCCAAGGCCTTGGGCACCAGAACTCTTCCTGAACTTCAATATGGAAGGTCCACCCTCTGGCTTTGGCCAAACTCACCCTCTCCAAGTAGATGGGTGGGCCCACTCTCCTGGCCAGAGATTTCTTGACTTCTGACATTAGCTTCCACGGTTCTGCCTTCAAGACATTTTTCCTTCAATACGTCACTTCTAGTCCACTCTGGCAGTGGTTCTATTTATGCAGATCTTGCAAAACATTTATTAGCTTGGTGTGTAGCATACAGGGGTCATAACCATCAGACAATAGGACTTTCCACAAATCCTTTCTGGATAACTGCGTTTTCAACCCTGGCTTTTTCTGAAATGGCTGACAGTTTCCGTGTTTGGTTAAATTCTCACATGAGGCACTGTTCTCTGGGATCTCACTTTCTGAAAACTCAGATTTCTTCAGGCCATCAATTTCTGGTTTCATTGCTCAGTTCTCAGCTTATCCCTTTCCTCTCACATTTTACTATAAGCTGCAAGAAGAAGCCAAGCTGTATTTTCTACATTTGGTTTGGAAATCTCTTCACTTAAGTATACCAGCTCGTTATTTTCAAATTCTGCCTTTCATCCAACATCAGGACTCAATTTTGCCAAATTCTCTGCCATTTTAAAACAAAGCTCACCTTTCTTCCAGTTGGCAATGATGCATTCATCATTTCATCAAAAGTATCTTTAAAGACCGTATTTCTACCAACAGTCTGTTCAAAGCAATTCAGGCATTTTCTATCAAGCATATCACAATTCCTCCATTTATCCATTTATAAAGCTATTCCAACACTTTTGGTATTTGTAAATTGTAGCATCCCACTTCTCTGATACCAAAATCTGTTTTGGTTTGCTAAAGCTGTTGAATTTCAATATGTGAGAAATGGACTAGCTTTTACAGAGGGGATTTATTAAGTTTCAGATTCACAGTTCTAAGATCATGGAAATGCATGAATTAAGGCATTAGCAAGATGATACTTGGATTCTGAAGATAAGGCTGCCAGCATCTGTAACACCTCTGTCGATTGGGAAGACATGTGGCTGTATTTGCTGAGGAAACTTTGGACATTTTCTCTTAGCTTAGCACCTCCAGTGGCAGTTTATTTTCTAAGCATCTGTGTTCTGATTTCCATAGTGTCTCCCTCTTAAAGGACTCCAGTTAACAGAATAAGGCCCACCTTGAATGGGCAGGGTCACATCTCCTTGGAAATAACCTAATCAAAAGATCCTACCCAACAATAGGTCTACCCCTACAAAACTGGATTAAAAGAACATGGCTTTTCTGGGGTACCTAATAGTTTCAATCAGCATGGTAGGCTAGGTAGTCCTAATGACTAGAACTTAGCTAGTCATGGTTCAATATCATAGAACTTTATTTCTTACCTATGTAACAATTCAAGGCCATTCCATGTACGGAGTGGGTGTGGGGGTTCCATTCTACTTCTATGCTGATGTCATCTTTGTCATCTTAAGCTTTTCACTTCCAAGGCCACCTTGAGGGTGCTCTGAATTCCAGACAATTGGCAGGGGGAAGGAGAACACATGGGAGAGTTTCAAGGGCCAGGTCTGGAAGGGTTAGAAATCACTTCTGCTTACACCCTGAGCTAGAGCTCAGTCATGTGGTCATGCCTAAATGGAAAGGGACACCAAAAATGTAGTTTAATTTGTGCCCCAAAGAAAGAGAACACACATTTTGCAGAATACCAAATAGTCTGGGTCATAGATATAAAATATTAAAGTTTTGTTGTTATGAAAAAGGGGGAAAGCAAGTGGAAAGATTTAGAAACCCATATATTTAGTAAATTAATACACTTTGCATACCTCCCATGTACTAGTTGCCTCATTTTATCTTTTAACTAATATTAATCCCATTTCATAAAGAACACTGAGTATCAGTGGGGTTAAATACCTTAAACAAAGTCATACAGTAATGCAAACAGTAATGTGGTGTTTTGAAGCTGTATTGCCCTAGAAAAATAAGATTTTAAATCTAATCCATTCCTGTGGGTATAGACCCATTGGAAGTAGGACCTTTTGATGAGGCTACTTCAGTTAAGGTGTGACCCACCTCATTCAGGATGGGACTTAATCCTATTATTATTACTATCACTGGAGTCCTTTATAAATGGAATGAATAGAGAGGGAGAGAGAGAGAGACTGAAATTCATGGAAGCAAGAAGCTGAAACCAACAAAACCCCAAGAAGTAAGGAGAGACCAGAAGATGCCACTTCATTCCTTGTCATGTGAAAGAAGCACCAAGGATCACCAGCCAGTAATAAAATGGAAAGACTTCAAATAAAAATAGTATCTAATATTTTATTTTTCTTGAATTTATTTAAATTTTCTTACACTTGCCTGGAAATAATTTGCACATTTAATATGGGCGTTTTCTTTACTTTCTAAGAATATTTTGATCAACTTTATTTCATCAATAATAAATTGATAAATCAATTTATTGGAATTAACACTATATCTACCATCAATTTTGTAATCCAGTGGGAAAACCACAGGGACAGTGTGTGTGTGCGGAGGTGTACATGTGTAAAGCTATAACTCCAAAAGTTATATTTAACTCAGAATATGAGAAAATTTGAGAGGAATAAAAGCATAATGCTCATGCAATTTGAGGTTTCCCTGGCCAGTTTAAACATTTCTAGGCTAGCACCAAATTATTCATTTTGTTTGGAGAAAATGGAATTCCATAGTAAAGAGATGTGTGTGATTTTTCTTTATCAAAAGAAAATGGTCCATTTGGGAAATGGGCTCAATTTAAATCTCACTTTCACATTTAGTAATCAATATCTATTTGACAATCACAGGCATCTTCTGGACTCATGATTGGTTGCCCCAGGAATGCTCTTCTTATCCTATTATGTGAATCCCCACTAAGCATTCTATTTTGTTAAAAGAAAAAAATAAAAGGAAAAGAAAAGAAAAGGGAACAAACATCATTTAATTCAGGAAAGTCTTTTCTGCAGTTAGAAGAGAATGGCTCTCTTGCTAAAACTTAGGGCTTCTCTCTCCCCATCCCCACCCCAGGCAGTAAAATATCACACTAGGCTTAGACAGTTATTTGTCATTTGAGCAGGTATTCGGGGGAAGTGGAGAGGAGTAGAGAGAGAGAGAGAGAGATTTTTGCTTCTTGCCCATCCTTATCAAATCAACTTTCTTTTCAATGTTTGGTGTAGATGTCACTGCTATCACTGTTATTGTAGCAGACGCAATCTACGTGTCCTTCCTTTGTATAAGAAAAAAGATAAGAAAACCGCTTCATTTTTATTCGGCTCCATCATGCATTTTTTCAAATCAACTTTTGACGTCTATAATTTCCTCACTCTTGAGGATGCATTTGCTTGTCCAGAGATATTTTTTGACAAGAATTTTTTTTTCCAGTGACATTTTCCTTCTGCCACCTTATCTGCCTCATTCCTTATTTTACATGATTTGGTTAATATTGGATCATATCCAAAGCAACACCATTCTTATTTACTTTGTTCAAAGCATGTGCCCACCAAGTTATGCATCAATATGCCTTCAATATTAAGTATGAGCTTTTTAATTAGCTTGGTTTGTTACATGATTACTTCTCAAAGATATTTTTTAGTATCTGGATGAACAGAGTAAGTTGGTGAGGTGAAAAGAGCATATGTTTTGGAATCATATGGGCATGGTTTTAATTTTCTGAACTTATGCTATCTAGTTCTGTGTCATGAGCAAATTACTTATCCCTCCAATTTTCAGGTTCTTTTACAAAATGATGATTATACAATTTACAGGGTTTCTGGGAAATTTAAGGAAATAATACACTCAAGGTGCCTGATACTTATCAGATGTTCAATAAAAGTGATCCAGATGATAAGGTTGGTTTGAGGCAAGGAATTGCTCAAGCATTTGGCACATCCTAAGCCCTCACTATATGGTAACTGCTATTGTTGCAGATGTATATTAGCCAATGCCAGCATTACAAATTAATTAGAAAATGTTGGGTATCAGGGTGTAGTTCACTCTAGGTTGTGACAGGCCCTGGTTTTCACAGGTATTGCTTCCACTGCTATCTTATTTCTTTAAACTCTGCTTTGCCCCTCCCCCCCAATGTCACCTATTTTTCCATCCATTTGTCAAGGTTCCAAGTTATTCAGGTGTTTTGCAAACCTGTTTGAGCTTTGTTTTGGTTAAGTATCTCAATTCCATTTAAAACTGCTCCTAATCCTCAGTCATTCCTCATTTGTGTTATCGTTGTAATCAACTTATTTCTTAAGTGACATCTTCCTTGGTCACAAATGAGCTTAATTCAATACTGATTTCATTTTCCACTGCATATCCTCTGCTTTTTTCAAAAGCGTCATAGAATTTCAGCCCCTTTAAAGCACTAGTATAGCACAACATTCATTCATTATCTGTTAATCACTGGTGCTACAATGATAAGCAAAATAGCCAAGGGTCCTGCAAGTACTTTGTTTGCAAGCTAGTGGAGAAAGTAGACCAAAATGCAATTTTAACTGTGACAAATGTTACAGGAGAGGTGTTTAGCTTTTTTTATAGAGACTAAAAACTGGAGAATTTGACCCAATCAGGTGTTTTAGTTTATAAGGACTCTATGAAAAATACCTCAAACTGGCCAGCTTAAACACCAGGAATTTATTGTTTACAATTTTGAAGGTTAGAAGTCCAAAATAAAAGTCTTGGCAGATCATGCTTTCTTCCAGAGTCTTCAGCACTCTGGAGCTAGCTTACCATAATCCTTGGGGTTACTTGTCTTGGATTTCTACCTGTCATAAGGTGATCTACTTCATTTTTTTGGCTTATACTTCTCTTCTCAGTCATCTGTGCTCTGTTTAGATTTCCTCTCCTTATAAAATGAGGATTAAATCCTACCCTGGATTCAATTTGGGCTCATATAAATAGAATCTTCAGAGATCCTACTCACAATGAGTACATACCTTAACTAAAAATAACATCTTCACAGGTCTTATTTATACATGGCTTTATCCCCTCAGGATTAGGGGCTAAGACGTGAGCATGCCCTTTGAGAAAGACACGATTTAATTCCCAACATAAAAGAAATTAGAGAATGCCCTGAGAATAAATGCCAGAATTAAGATATTAGGAATTGATGGGATTCAATTTGGTGAAGGAAAGAGCTTCTATAAAAAGCCCTGTGGTAGTGAGGAATATGGAGTGTATGAAGGACTGAAAGGAGTCCAATGCCAGTGCAACTAGAGCAGAGAGAACTGGGGAGTATGATGGGATATGTGACTCAAGAAGAGATAAGGACTTTTGCATCTTAAGGTAATTTGTTTTCATCCTAAGAATATTGAAAAGCTAATGAACATAAGGGTTGACAAAATCATGTTCACATTTTGACAAAGAACATGGAGTGGTTCAAGAGAGAATGGATTAGATTTTGTAGTATTCGTAAAGAGAGGTGAGCAAAACTTGAACAAGACCCATGGTAAGAAGGTAATGGTAAGAGGATTTGACAGCTCTTTAGGAGGTAAAAATCAATAAACCTTGATGATGGATTGATCATGGTGAAGGGGATAAAGGGGTAGGGTAAGGTTCCAAGGTTTCCTAGCATGGGAACTTGATGGGTAGCAGTTCTATTCATGTAATAAGGGAAATGAAGCAGGGCCAGGCTTTGGACCCATGGAAGTCCCTTTGTGAGAACAAGGAGTAAATCTCAAGAGAGGATATATACATATATATATATAGGTGTACTGGAATGAGGTCAGGAGTAGAACCATAAATTGTTAAGTCATCTGTAAAATGGTAATTAAAGAACATATGGGATAGCTTAAGAAGAAACCATCAAATGAGAAAAAAGAGAAGGTCTTAATGACCCAATATTTGCTTTCTTGACAGCTTGCAAAGGAGAAAATGTAGATGGTAACAGAAGGAAGGCCAGGAGCAGTTTCCAAAGAAGCCAAGCAAAGAAAAATCTCTAAGAAGTCAGGTTAGGTCAAAAGTGTCACGTGATACTGAGAGAACAAGTGAAAGGACTTCCAGGAGCCCTAGTGATATGGCTTCAGATGGGAAAGAAGAAAGAAGATATGGAGAAAGTGGGTATGGAAAAATGCTTGGAAAGGTTTGTCTCTCCAGGGGAGGTATCTGGAAGGGAGTGAGGGATTGAATGAGGGATTTACGTTTTTTTTTTAAAAAGATTTAAATTTGTATAACAGCCAATTGGAAGCATCCAGTTGAAAGGGGTTCGGTTTAATATAAAAGAAAAGGAAAAATGATAGTGTAAATATTATATGATGCAGTGGGAATAAAATCCAAAGCATTGATTTGGGTCAACTTTAGAGAAAAAAGGGCAGCTTGTCTATCATAAGAATGGTAGACTAGGGGGCGGGCCATGGTGGCTCAGCAGGCAGGAATGTTTGCCTGAGATGCCAGAGGACCCGGGTTCGATTCCCGGTGCCTGCCCATGTTAAAAAAAAAAAGAATGGTAGGCTAGGAGTGGATGCCAATACATTTGTATTACATTTAAAAAAGCATGATTGTGAGAGAGGTTGTGGTAGCTTTCATTTATCTATCAAGTAGAATAGTTCACTGACTGTGATGATTAGGTTCACGTGTCAACTTGGCCAGCTGATGGTACCCTGTTGACTGGTCAAGCAAGCACTGACCTAACTGTTACTATGTGGACATTTTGTGGACTTAATCATCAGTCAGTTGATTGTATCTATGACTGTTTACATCAATGATCAACCAAGGGGAGTGTCTTTGCTCACTGAGAAGCTGGATTTTATCCAATCAGTTGAAGACTTAAGTGAGAAGTGAGGACTTCAGCAGTCAGAAGAGAAAACTTCTGTCGCTACTTCAGCCAGCCAGCCTCTCCTGAGAATCATCAAAAAAACCTTCATTGCCACTTTTTCACCTTGCCCTATGGTATTTGGACTCATGCATACCCACAGTTGTATGAGATACTTTTATAAAATCTCATATATATGGATCTTCTCTGTTGGTCCTGTTTCCCTAGAGAACCCTGACTAATACACTGATCTTGATTGGCAATGGGGAGATGTGAAGGGGTTGGCGGTACTGGTAGGAGAGAGGAGGATAGTTACTGAGTGAGTTGACCAGACAATAGAGTCACCATGGAGAGCTGATGGCCCATCAGTGTGGCTGTTGCTTCCATAACTTCAGACTCCTATATTGCACGGTTTTAGGAATGGAAAACCTAGAAGCTGAAAGCTTGAAATGAAAACAAACAAATTTAAGGAAGAGAAAAATAAAGAAGAGCAAACAGGTAATATCCAGGCTTGTGAATCAAGGAACTCGGCTTAAGGGATGTATAAAGTGGGACATTTGGATCAGTTGCTTGGCAATCTGTCACCCCATCACAATTAGTGTGCTCATGTAGAGGATATTAACTCAGCTATGTTGCTTGACAAGTCGCACATTCCTATTCCTGTAAGTTCCTCAAAGATAAGAATCACGACTTTTCATATCTTTTGGCAGCACTCAGAATTATGCTGTATGCTATATATATATATAAAGATCCATACATACATATTGCTAGATGGATTTTTGGACTCTATTTACATAAATGTAAATACATATATATATATACACACACACACAGATTATATATAATATGCAAATATACCTCTATATTTTAAATTGTTATAAGTGTATCTTGATTAATTATTTTAGCATTGTACCAAAGTTATAGTTTAGAGATCATGGCAGCTACATCTGATAATTTTGCGCTGGTGTTTTTTAAGATGCAGTATTTATAGGCCAAAGATATTTTGGAAAAATATCTTCAAAGAAATATTCTATGAATTGTTCTTGGATCACTCCCTTCTCAATAGGTGGAGGCTTTAAGGTAGTGGATTTCAAGCTTTCAAAATAAAAACAAAATTAAATGCATTTGGTCTTTCCTTATTTTCTGATGATTTTAATAAAAAAATCAATCAAAATTCAGATGGCGCCTTATAAATGTCAATACTCTCATTTTTTTCCTGGTATTGCAGCAGTCATTTTCTATTTTTGTATGTCCAAACATATGAAATATGTTAATATGCAGAAATATAGAAATATGTTACTATATAGTAAAATTCCTTAATATACAGGCATTAAAAATGTGGAAGTTTTATAGTAGCTGAATTCTTGATTACATCTCTGTAAATTGAATCTGAAAAATACAATAATCGATAGTGTTCCATTGTTTGAAATCACCTTAAGCAAACGCTCATGCTAAGCACAAAGACAAGATATGAATTATCCTTTAATGTGCAGTTTTCTTCCAGTTTTAATTTCAGATTCCTGAAAAAAATATATACTTTAAAGGGCAAAGATGGCATATTCACTCCCTCATCATCTCCACTCAGTTAACATGGTTCCTGGGCCATAATAGGCACTATTATTGTTTAATTGAGTGTAATTCTGACAAGACTGAGCTAAGCTTACCTTTGCTTTGAAAATAAAAGATAATTTGCTAAGAAAAGGAATAATATTGGGCAGGAAAGCTTTAGTATAGCATATAGAATAGACTATAGAAATTGATCCGTTAATTCCCAATCATTCATTCCAATTCATTAAAAGGGAGTCCAAAGGACCTTTGCTAGGCATCATTTACCAGTAGCCATAGGACAAGCAATTAACAGTTTTTCTCTTCCTAAAAATGTAAAACAACACAACACCCTCCCTCCTTCCCCCTTCACCACCACCACCATCACCCTCCTAGCATAAGCACCATGATCCACCAAGGGTTCTTAATTCTAATTGCCCTTCCTTTCTATCCACATTTTTCTTTCTTATTTGGTGAGGGCTTTCTATGCTTCTTGCAATGAGTAAGAACCAAACTACATTTACATTTTCTTTTATTTTAACATTTCTCCAAAATGTTAGAGTATTAACAAATATTTCCTTTTATTTAGAATGTCTTTGAGCATCCATTCCTTTAAATAAGGTTTCCTTCTCAGTCTCTAGGGATTCCATTAGAACCAAAATGCCAATCTTAAAAAAAATCTGTGCAAAAGATCAGAGGTTTGTATCCTGCACTGCTGGGAAAAGCAGCTTTTATGGCCTTTATGCTGAAAGAACATTCAAAATTATAGATGAAAAAATTCACAAGATTATCAATTACTCCACCTTCACAAAGCAATTAAAGGTCTAATCTTAACAGACAGTTGGGTGTGCTGTACTGGAAACAATGTAAGACATGGACTCAGAAGGCTTGGGCTTTCCTCCCAGCTCTGTCACTTAATTAGTTAAGAATTAAAGAACTTAATTTTTTAAATCTTTAATTCAAACATTAAATATATATTAGTTGAGTGAATAAAGGAGACTGAAGAATGTCACATAACTTGCCTAAATCTCAGCTTGCAAAACTATAAATAGAAATAAAACTATTTTCCTGGATGTGTGCACAGCTATGTGCTGATACTGTGAGCCGATGATTGTATAGTACAAATGGTTTCTATGGCGTGTGAATATATCATCATAAAATTGCACTGAAAACAAATTTTAAAAATACCTTTTTCTCAGAACTCTTACGGAAACAAAATGAGAAAATTTATAGGAAACACTGCATTCATTTTTTTAAGTGCTATGTAAATAGAACATTTAAAATGTATTATTATTAAGTACTTTGGCTTTCGTTACTGG
Organism: Myrmecophaga tridactyla; assembly: GCA_004026745.1. Classification (NCBI taxonomy): domain Eukaryota; kingdom Metazoa; phylum Chordata; class Mammalia; order Pilosa; family Myrmecophagidae; genus Myrmecophaga; species Myrmecophaga tridactyla. The sequence continues at coordinate 152,784 of PVIY010000132.1, read as the reverse complement.
GACTGGATTGTCTGAAATGATCAGGAACACAGTGACACCCAGTCCTCTGAAGAAAATATTTCACTGGTCCTATGAGTTGCTGCCTTGTAAATCCAGACCCCCTGTAAGGAATGCTGGTCTCCTGGTCTGTTATTAAATTGTGGTAGGCTTGTGGCAGAGGCAGACATAAAACATGTGTGATATTATGGTCTCCAATGCCAAATCATGCAGGGGGGTGCCTATTCCAAGATAGACTCTGAGTGAACTGCTGATACGGAGACTTAGGCAAAATCAGAAAAAGAGCTGAACTCATGGAATGCAATTGTTTACATGAGCCAGAGAATAAAAGTGATGTGAATAATTCAGTGGTAACCAGGAAAGAAGTGGAGAGGTAAAGCGATTAGGGGTATGGAATAGCTCAGGCCATGTCGTCCCAAATCAGAAGATGTGTTATACCTTGTAGCACTGGGGTAGGTACAGTCACTTATTGGCCTTCCACCAGGAGGGCTCCTTGAGAGCAAATAAGGGAGTTTTCTTCTTGAGGCTGTGAAGGTGACCCAAGCATGCATTCACCCTCTAGTAATAAGAGAAAAGAGGGAAGGGCAGGCTGTGGTCGGAAAGCAAATCACTTGTGTCATAAATGGGATGCAAAAAGAGAGAGATCTGAACAATTGTCCTTTGGCCCCAAGAAAAGAAGGGGTCCTGACTAAGGGGCTAACAGAATCATAGATGACAGAGCTAAGACACATGGAGACCACAGTCTGGTATTTCACTGCCCTTCTTCACAAAATATATCAGGTGTCACAAAAGAGAAAAGAGCCTTGTGCATTCAGGAAATTAAGAGCATAGTGTGTCCCAAGCTTGGGAAGGTAGAAAGGAATGGCACAAGATGAGGGTTCTTTATTATGAAGAGCCATTGTAAAGAGTATGGGTTTTCTTCTAAATGCATTGAGAAGCAGGGAATTGACATCATCTAAATTTTATTTTAAAAACATATTCTGAGGCTATTGATGATAGGAGACAGGAATCCTGTAAGAAGTAATGCCATCTTTGATGAAGGTGATGAAATTGCTGAAGAAAGGTATTAGAATTGATAGGACCAAATGATGCATTGGATAGAGCAGGGATGGGAAAAGGAGATGTGGAGACTGATTTCCAGGCTCCTGTTTTAAGCAAATAGATGGATGGATGGTGATAAAATTTACTATGGCAGAAAAATTTGAGGGAATTTGGGGAGAATTGAAATCTTATTATTTGCCACAGACTTTTCTGAGTGCTTCACATGGATTAATTTGTTGATTTTTTTTTACAGCCATTCTATGAGCTGGCATACATAATAGTGACATACCATAATATGTCACTTGCATATTACAGATGATGAAATTATCAACATTTTATAGCTGATAAGTGGTAGAGCCAGGATTTGTACTGAGTCAGCCTGGCTCTGAGTCTGTGCTCATAAACACTAGACTATACTGTCAATTTAATTTAAGTAGCTTATAAGATATATAAATGGGAATTTTATGTAGGTCATTGGATGGTTGAATTTGGAGCTTAGAGCAGAGTTCTGTAGAAATAAATTTGGAAGTTGTCAGCATTAGAAATAAGAGTAAATCCTTGCACCATTGTTTCAGTGGCTTGGTGTAACTAACACATACCTTTTGGGATAGATGTACCCAATGTGAGCAGCACAGATCCCTCCATTACTCTTGTTTAAAGTGCAGACACAGAAGCCCGGAGAATTTCAGAGGCTTGTCCAAGTCACCGAGAGAAAGACGAGACTACATGAGCTCCTCGTTTTCCTGTCATGTACTCCTACATTCAGTATATCTGAGGGAACTTTGTGTATAGCAGGTTGGAAAGAGGGTGAGAATACTGCATTAGTTTGAAGCTATTATGCACCCCAGAAAAGGCCATATTATTTTAATCCATTCCTATGGGCAAAGGCCTATTGTGGTGGACCTTTTGGTTAGGTTGTTTCAATTGAGATGTGACCCACCCCATTCAAGGTGGGTCTTCATCTCTTTACTAGAGTCCTTTGAGAGAGGATAAAAGATAGAAGTCCTCAGACAAGCTAAACGACAAGGATACACCCACAGAAGCTAAGAGAGGAAGTCACTGAAGCTAGAACCCAAAAGCAATAAAACTTGGGAAAGAAAGACCAGCAGACACTGGCCAAGTGCCTTCCCATGTGACAGATGTGCCCCAAATGCCAGCAGCCTGTCTTCAGAGATGACATATTCCTGCTGATGCCTTAACTTGGACATTTTAACAGCTTTAGAATTGTAATTTGTAAGCTAATAAATCCCCATTGTTAAAAGCCAGTTCATTTCTGGTACATTCCATTTTGGCATCTTTAGCAAACCAAAACAAACATTTTTGAAGATCTTTTTAGATAAACTCAATTTGACAATTGCATTTTCTCAAGTTGATCAAACCTAGTGATATAAAGGAAGATTCAGTAACTAAAAAAGGATGGAACTTAAGTATGTTTTGTCTTTTTTTGTATTTTGAGAAAACTTATGCAATAGAATTTATGGTGCTATTGATTCAAGGAGAAGTGTTGAGCCCAACACGTTTTGGCTGAAAAGTCTGTGAAAGTGTCCAACATTCAACCAACTTAGATGCAATCTTAGAAATGAGGTCAGCTTTCTAATAGAGACCCAGTCATGTTGCTAGAGAACCAGCTTAGAGAGAGATGGGGTCAGGAGTCAGCCAGTCTGGGTGATAGTCATTGCTTCAGTACCTGCTACCTGTGTCACCTTCGGAAGGTCACTGAATCTCCTTGAGCCACAGTTTCCTCATCTTTACAAAGGGCAAATAATCCTTGCCCTGCCTGCCTCATAGCAAATGAAATGAGGGCTATGACAGAGCTTTGTAAACTACAGTGTGCACCAGAGATAAAAGGGATCCCCATGATTTTGATAATGGTATGAGGCTGTCATCAACACCAGTCTATAGCATTCTCATCAGCATCATTGTTACAGTGTGTGTGATATCTTGAACGTTTTCTGACAATGACTTTACACAGTTAGTACATCTCAGCAACAATCTTTCACACTAGAGATTTTTGTCTCCATTTTACTAATGTGGAAACTGGAGTTCAGGGAGGTCATTAGGCTGGTAAGTCTCAAACTCAGGGTCTGATCCCAGCTCTGTCACTATAAACCCATGGATTTGCATTGAAACATGCTGCTTCATTCTCCCTGAATCACTTTTCCTAGAAACAAACACTGTACACCCTGAAGCCCTTTCCACTTGGCCTCCCATGGACTGAACTTGTTCAGATTTCGTGTGGTTTGTGGGAGCTGGGCCAGCCTGGCAGGGAAGAACATTCCTTTCTAGCTGTCCCAGTGTCCTGGGTTTGGACTCCTCACAGTTATCCATTGAGTCAATGTCCCTAAATGAAGCCTGCAATAATTTCCACTGGCATAGCCTGATCTTAGGCTTTGGAGATACAGCTCCCACAAGCCTGAGAATTCTCTCCAGTTCTACTGTATTAGCTTTATAAGCTATTCCAATGCAGATACCATAAAATGGGTTGGCTTTTAACAACGGGAACTTATTAGCTACAAGCTGACAGTTTTGAAGCTGTGAAAATGTCCAAATGAAGGCATCAATCAAGACAGTGCTTTCTCTCCAAAGACTGGTTGCCTGCAATCCTAGACCCCTTGTCACATGATAAGGCTCTTTGTGGTGTCTGCTGGCCTCTCCTTTCTCTTCTGGGTTTTGTTGCTTTCAGCTTCTGTTTTCATGGCTTTCTCTATCTTTGTTTGAATTTCTTTCTCTTATAAAGTACTCCAATAAGAAGATCAACACCTCCCTGAATGAGATGGATTATACCTTAACTTCAGTAGCCTCACCAAAAGATGATCCTATTTACAATGGCTCCACACTTACAGGAATGAATTAACTTTAGGAATATACTTTTCTGAGGGCACATACAGCTTAAAACCATCACATTTACCCTTGGGAAAGTGTGTCCCCATAAACTGAATGCTAAGCAGACATCAGCAATAAAGAGTGATTTTTCCATTGTAGAGAAATGTGAGAGCCCAGACTATCTAGCTGAGACTCAACCACTGTACCTTTTGTCCTTCTTTCCTTTCTTCCCCATATGCCAGGTATGACCTGATGGCATAGAGAAGCATGAATTCAACAAGATTAATCCAGGCCCATTTCTGTTATCATAGAACTCCTTCTAAAACATGGATAGAACACAGTCAATTTCACAAACTCCATCACATTCATTTATTTCTTCTTGCTTCACAATCATCTGTGGAAGAGGCAAGGATGTGTTTTAACCTTATTTTTCCACAGTGAATGCAGGAAATCATTGTCTACTGAACCTGAGCTTTGGGACTGACTGACCTGGGTATTAACTAGCTATGTGATTTTGCCAAGTTATGTAAGCCTTAGTTTCTTCTTCTGTAAAATGGGGATAGTAGTACCTGCCTCACAGAGTGATATGAGGAAAATATGAAATTTTGCAGCCTTTGGACTTGAACTACATTTAGTTACCTTCCTTGTCTTTTTTCCCCACTTTCCTGAAGATGTAAATGAGGATTATAAAAATGAAGTGCTCTAGAAGCTCATAATCCTGGGAGGTGGCAGAGCCAGGATACAAATCTAGGACTTCCGATTCCGAATCCAGATCTTTTTCCTACTGCCCCATCTTTCCTTCAGTGCACACTTCCAGAATTTTCAGTTGGTTAAGAGGAAAGTTATCATTTGTACCTTTTACCCTTAACATTTAATTTTATTCAGGCACCTGCTTCCTCCAGCCTAGAATTAAAATGCAGAAGAGAAAACCAAAAGCAGCTCTTCCCCCAAAGTTTTCTTTCTCCATGGAAAGTCCTGGGTTAACTTCAATATCATTTGGAATGTATTTCCTGATATACTTCTATTTCTCCAGGGATATTTTGATTTTATAACCTCTTATGTCAAACATGTTTACTTGACAACAAGGCAGTCATGGGTGGAAGAGTGTTGTTGAGGTTTGTGGTTCCTGCTGATGCTGGAACCCATCAAGCCAGAGCAGAGAAAACCATGAGAATGCTGCTTTTGAATAAGCACCTGCAACTAACTGTACCCCTCATGGCTTTTGGGTTGCATTCCTGCTCTTCCATGTAACTGTGGAACCATATGCTTGCACCGGGGGGCTGTGTATCATGGATGCATTCACCAAGCCAAGAACTTTTCATCAAGTCTAAATCTATATCTATATCTATGTTTATATCTATGGCTATATCTACATCTATATCCATATCCATATCCATCTATCTAATCTTTCTCTAATTCACCTATCCAAGGAAGATTGTTCAACTAAGGAATATTTGAATTATTATTATCTTTAAGAAGAGGCTTTGCTCTCAAAAGGGCCATTTTCAAAGGAATATGTGGAGGTTCTGAGTTAAAACATGTTAGTGACATCATTCACCATTCTCACTTCTGCAGGGCCTTTCCTAAGTTGTGGCCACCCTCGTCAGTAACAGGATTATTTCATCCCTTTCTTGTTTTTCCTCCCATATGAATCCACCTTTTTTGGATCCTTTTAAGCCATTTCCTCTCCCAGATTTCTCTGTTATACTCTCTCAGTCCCTTTATCCTGTCTTCTAATAATTTCTCTTTCAATGAATTCCTCAAACATATAATCTGTGCTTTACTTGGCATTGAATATAAATTGTGCTGTGTTTATTTTATATTTTACTCTATACCTGACTTTCTTCTCAAAAGAGGACAGACTCTGAGACCTACCTTTGCATTTTTCAGAAATTCTTCCTATTGCCTGTAACACAGCCATTTTCCTCTTCTTCATTGAGTACCCCGACAACGCTCATTAAAGCCATGTGGCTATTTCCTTTTGCCCTCAGGATTCAGCCCATGCTCCCTAGAATGGCCGTAAATCCTTCAGACCCTTGGAATGGTGACTTTCTTCCTTCCCCAGCATAACCTCTTGCTACTTCCTCGATCTTGTCTCATGATCCAGCCGCATGGAATCACTTGGAACTCATTAAACTTCTCTAAGTTCTCCCATTGTCTACATAGTAAATTGCATATGGTTTAGCACTGCAAAAATTCAGGACAAAATCTCTTTGACTCGCCATCAGTTGAAAAGCACCCCTTAGAATAACGTACTCACCTTTGTTATCATGTCTGGATAAATAGAATATGATGTCTGCTGTTTCTACTTCATGAATCTGACCTTTATATAAAGTCTGGAGGGGGGCATTCTGTGCATTAAATGAGAACAATTGGCCAATGGAACTCAATGGCACAAACATGTGAATTGACCTCTGAGCAGCGGATCTTGCTGTCTTCTCTCTTAGACAAGACCAGCACTACATGATGTATAGTTCTCAGGGCCCTAAAGTCTACATTACCATATTGTTCTATCAGAACTGGTGCTGGGTAGAATTTCACCCTTCTCACCAAAGTGAACCACCTCTAGTACTGAATATGGCAAAGATTCTTAGAAGATTACATACATTTTTTATTATACATAATACAATTTTAAGCTTATGGAGGTCCCCCCAAACCTCAAACTTTCTGGTGTTGCATTCTCTTTTCCATGGAGATGTTGCCATATCCCACAAAATAACTCTTAAAGTACACATTTAAGTGGTTTTTAGCATAGCCACTAATTCCAGAATATTTTGTCACCCTGAAAAGGAACCTTGTAACCATTAGCTGTCATTCTCTATTTTCCCCTCCCCTCACCCATCCCCCAAACCACTGATCTCCTTCTTGCTTGATGGATTTGCCTATTCTAGACGTTTCATATCAATTGAATCATAAAATATATGTCTGGCTTCTTTCACTTAATTTAATGTTTTCAAAGTTCTCCCATAGTCTAACATGAACCAATACTTCACTGTGTTTTTTTATCTGAATAATATTCTATTGTATGGCTATATCTCATTTTGTTTACCATTCATCAATGAGTGGACATTTATATTGTTCCCACATTTGAGCTATTATAAGGCTGCTGAATTGGTTTGTTAAAGCTTCCAGAATATACCAGAAATGGGTTGGCTTTTATAAAAGGAATTTATTAAGTTGCAAGTTTACAGTTCATAGGCTGTAGAAATATCCAAAGCAAGGCATCCAGAGAAAGATACCTTGACTCAAGAAAGGCTGATGGGATCAGAATGCCTCTGCCAGCTGGGAAGACACTATCTGGTGTCTACAGGGGTCTTTGGCTTCTTGTTTTAAACAGCTTCCTGGGGATGTTTTCTTTCTACCTCTCCAAATGTCTGGGTCTCATGTGCATCTGCTATAGAACATGTTGAAATCTTGTCCTCTAACCCCACTGAGATGAATATCACTGCATAAAGAGCACCAGTTGTTCAGTGAATTTTATGAGAATGTTTAAGGAATCTGTGCTGGGATAATGCAAATCAAAGTACAAGGTAACACTGATTATGATTCAAGAAGCTCTTCTGAATTGCTCCTTGACTTATTGTACTAATGAATTTGCTGAAAAGACTCTTATAAATATTTGTCTCAGGTGTGCTCCCTCCATTGACAACAAGGTATTTCAAGTACATCAGAGACTCCTGAAGCCATGGCAAAGGTGGAAGATTTTGAGTGGCACACAATTTCTTCATTAAGTTACAACAATTGCTAGACTTTGATAAAATATGCCTTGGATTTTTTAAAAAGTAGTTTTATTGAGATATCTTCATGCATAATATAGTCCATCCAATGTATACAGTCAATGGCTCACAATATCATCATATAGTTGCATATTCACCACTGTGATCATTTTTACAACATATGTATCACTCCAGAAAAAGAAATTAAAAAAAAAAAGGAAAAAACATATATCCCATACCGTTTACCTTTCCCTCTCATTGGTCAGTTTTGTATTTCAATCTACCCAATTGTTTTTTCACCCCTTAACCTGCTATTATTTGCTTATATTTTTGTCCTTATTTTTTTTACTCATCTGTTCATACCCTGGATAAAAGGAGCATCAGCCACAAGGTTTTCACAATCACAAGGTCACATTGCAAAAGCTGTATAGTTAAATGATCCTCTTCAAGAATCAAGACTACCGGAACCCAGTTCAACAATTACTTCCTTCTAGCAATTCCAATACACCATAAATTAAAAAGGGATATCTATATAATGCATAAAAGTAACCTCCACTATAACCTCTTGACTCTGTTTGAAATCTCTCAGACTGAAACTTTTGTCTCATTTCTCTATTCCCCTTTTGGTTAAGAAGGCTTTCTTGACCCCATGATGCCGGGTCCAAGCTCATCCTGGCAGTCATGTCCCACACTGCCAGGGAGATTTACACCCTTGGGAGTAATGTATCACGTAGGGGGAAGGGCAGTGAATTTACTTGCTGTGTTGGCTTAGAGAGAAAGGCTGCATCTGAGCAACAAAAGAGGTTTTCTGGGGGTAGGATAATTATAAGTAGGCTTAGCTTCTCTTTTGCAGGAATTAGTTTCATAGGGGCAAACCCCAAGATTGAAAGCTCAGTCTATTGAATTGGTTGTCCCCACTGCTTGTGAGAGCATCAGGAATTCCACAGATAGGGAAGCTAATATTTCCTCCTTTCTCCCCAGTTCTTTGCAAATACTTTTTTTTTTTTTTTTTTTTTTTGAGCATAGACAGGCTCCAGAAATCGAACCTGGGTCTCTGGCATGGCAGGCAAAAATTATTCTGCCACTGAGCCACGATTGCACCGCCCACAAATACTTTTTTTATTCTTTTCCCAAATTACTCTGGGGTATATTGGGTATGCTTTGGATTTTAAGGGAAGCCACACAAGTGAATCATATATAGAATTTTAAATTTTCTGTAGCCACATTAAAAAATAAAAAGAAATAGGTGAAATTACTTTTGATAATATATTTTATTTAACCAGGTATATCCAAATTTTATTTCAATATGTAGTCAATATAAAATTTAATAGTGATTTTTAATATACTTTTCTAATTGTCTAAAAATCCCATATGCAATTTACACCCATAGTACTTCTTGGTCCAAACTAGCCACATTTCAAATGCTCAATAGCCCATGTAGCTAGTGGCTGCCATATTGGACAGTATAGACTAGGGTCTCCATCACATGGAATGAATGTAGGAAACAATTTTACAAAACCAAATGAACTAGGAGTAGTTGTATTATTATCTTGATATTGGATCATTAGTAACAAGAGAATGGCCACATATTTTCATCCAAAATGAGAACAATCTCTCTGCAGGTTTTTCCTGAGAGATTACTTTTCTGAACTTAAGAAAAAGTCCTTTAGGTAAGGCAGTAATTCAATTCTGTGTTAGAGTCCAAGATGCAGGTAACTTTGAGGAAATTATACCAGAGGGCAAAATGGTTCTAAAGCAAGTTTCCTTTACATATTTGTTGACTTTCCAGATAACTATTCTGTTCTCTTATGAAGAGATTCTTTAGAGCTTCTGGTATTTTTTATTTTTTCTTCCAGCTCTTGTTGGAATTTTTTTATAGACCCTAAGTTGTTCATAATAAGCCACCCACTTTCAAATAGGTTCTCTCTGGTGCATCTGTTCATAGCTGGTAGCAGTGAACAAATTCGAGTTTAGAAACACTGTGAGAAATGTAAAACACTAGCATTTGGTAGAAGCAGGTGCCACGAGAGCTATGTGAATGTCAGTGGTTGCAATTGATAGGGAATTCTGGAGAAACATTCATTTGGCCTCTGCTTAAAATTCTGAGAAGGGTGGCATAATATCCATGTGATTTCCCTTTAAGTTTCAGCTTTGGAAATATACCCTGAAAGCTGTGTTAATCTCTGATGAAGGCCAAGACCATATTGACGTTTGTGTGTGTGTGTGTGTGTGTGTCTCCTCCATTCCCTTCTCTCTTTTCTCCATATTCTGCAGCATTTACAATTCCATTGTGCAGACTCTTACCTAGTTTTTGATGTTATTTCTGCTTCCCTTGACTCTAGTGCTGACAACAGAATTTAAAACTCAGGAAGAAAAGAAGTCATACCTTTGTCTAACCTGTCACATGGTAAAAAGTCACAATCCAAACTATGAATCCACCAGAGCCAAATGATAAGGTCTTTGTCCCCATTACATACAGTGAGCCATGTAAGTTTCTTAGCATGACATATGAAGTAGGATTGCTAGACAAAATTCAGGATGCCGAATTAAATATGGGTTTTGGATAATCAGCAAATACTTTGTTAGATGTGAGTATGTCTGACATATAACATAGCGCATCCTATACTAAGATTATCTCTATCTATCTATCTATCTATCTATCCATCTATCTGTTTAATCTGGCAACCCTACATATAAGGCCAACCTATTTCCAATGCCTCTGTTCTGAATGCTTGACTCCAAACATTCTACATGCCTATCACACTGAACAAGTGGCTGCTTATTAATATTCATATTCATATGTTCTTCGGATAACAGACATTTATTGAGTATCTACTAAGTGTACTGGTGATACTAATATGAATAATTCATGGTTGCTATTATTAAAAGGCTAGTAATCCAGTAACAGCAGTTAGATATGTAGATAAATGAGGGAAACAAAGTGCTATCAGGACTAAAATAATTGTCTGCACAGAGTACAATAAGGGTGAAAGAAGGAGAGGTAGGTCGCATTTGTGGATATCTGGAAAGATAACATAAAGGAGGTGACTTGAGGGAAATCCTGAAACACTGAACAACTATTTTTTAAAGAACTTCAGTGGGAAGACTTCACCTGCTGAAGAATTATTCCATGCAAAGGTACAAAGCATGGGACTTTCTAAGATGTTTAGCAAATGACATGCAATACATTGGGACTGTAGAGTAGGTTTTAAACTATGAAGGCCATAGCAAGATATAAGAACAGAACATAAGGCAAGAGACAAAATATAGAGAGTATTTTAAGCCATATTAAGGAATATAGATTTTTTTTTTCTGTGTGTAGTCAACAGAATTGTTTAAAGGGTTGCAAATCAGAATTTCCTTAACCACTTCACTAGCTTCCTCTTCATTTGTCAGAACACAGGCACCTCTTTCTGAATCTTTTTCAACAAATCCAAGCTGATAATATCATCGGGCCTGCCACTTACTATGCTGTTATATCATTCCCCTGCCTTAACCCTGATCACATGGAGGTATAATTACCTATTCATATGTAATGAACTAAACTCCTTCTCAAAGGCGGAAATACACTAGTTTTACCTTTGTATTCCTAGAGCCCAGCAGAAGGCCAAACAAATTTAGGTGCATATAGAATGAAGAAATTTGAACAGCAAATTTCAAATTAAATTAAAATAATTCTTGCTTCTTTAGAATCCTATAACTTAATTTAATAGACATTTACTAAGAAGATAGTGAGTTTAAGATAGTGAGAAAGAAAAAAGTAGAAAAATCATAGTCTCTGCCCTTGAATTGCTCATGGGCTAATTTAGGCACAAATTCATAATTCACTTATCCTTTAGAATGGTGCCAGGCATTTATTAAATATTTGTTGAGAGAATGAATAATTGTTAAGCACTCCGCTTCCTCATGTTTAAGTAGGATAATAATATCTAATTTACAAGATTAATTGGAAAAATAAATGGTAAACATATCTGTGCTTTGTGAACTGCCAAATGTTATAAAATACTATGACAGGATATAACTTGAAATATTAATAGCTGTTTTTCTTTGTATATTTCATCCCCTAATATTGCTTTTCTGTGTCTCTGTATTCTCAGTCAGGCAGTAGTCATGCTAATTCTCTGTTAGTTGCTTCAGATATGAAAATTATAACCGAACAGCAGAGGGGTAAAAAGAGTTATTTTACAGATCCGTTGTTTCAAACTCCTAAGCCTTTAGGGGGATGGAAATGATTCACAATAGGTAAATTTAGGCAAGAATGTGTCAAATAAGATTTCCCATTCTGTTCCCCCCACTCACTTGAAATTCCTTAAAGCAGAATAATGACAGAGGAGAACTGAAAGGGAAGTAAAAATATAAGAAAATGATTTTCTGAGGTAGAGGGAATGCTTCTTGCTTTCTGGACTGAGCCCAAAGAAGCAGAAAATTCTCGACTTGTGCGGTACCCAGTGACAGTGTCGTCTAGTACCTGGCTTTCTGGTCTGAGTAGGAAGCGAGAGGAAGACCACAGAGCGAAGGATGGCTGCCATGTGGGCCTATGCAGGCAGACCCACGCAGCTTCCCCGCCTATAATGCGGTAGAAAGACTCCAATGCTCGCAAGTACAGCTTTGGGTTAATCAAGAAAATATAAAAATAAGGCATCTGGTGGGTGGGGTGAAAAATATGTGTCAGCGGCCAGTGGGGACTGACATCTGAGAGCCCCGTGCTGCAGAGGTCATCTCAGCAGGTGGTCCTGTGTACATCACCAAGGATCTGACTGGAAGCTTCCACCTCGATGTCATGCAAATTGTGAACTCCCACAGTTTAGACAGAGCCTGGGAGAGACAAAGAGAAAAATTAGGAATTAAATGATATTGCGTGTCTACCCACCCACTCCCCCAAAGTAATGTGGAAGAATGCTGGGTTATGGGAGAATTAAACAGATATTTCATATATACTGGGCCAGTGAAATGAGATTCAGATATCCTATAATATGTTAGTATTAAGTTAAAGTCTTTATAAAGCTAATATAACTAATACGGAGCCCTTATCTATGACTTCCTCAAGATTAAGCACTAAATGCTAATAGTTTCTATTTTTTTGCAATTTCCTTAATTTTCCTGCATTATCCTAATTGTGCATCCTAGAGTTAAATGCAGTCCTCTAAGCTTGTCTGAGGTCCACTTATTATGGAAAGTTTTGGACATTTCCAGTTGCATTGGAAGGAGCAGATTGAACAAAAATATGGAGGAAGGAAAACCCAGAGAAGTTGAAAGATTCCAGACTGGCCTGGAGGTAGGTCTTTTCTAGAAGTGGTGGACGGTGGTCTGAGAAGGCAAGATGAAGGCACGGCTTAGACAATCTCAAGCGTTGCATGAAGGAGTGGGGATGCACATCCTTCCTTTACCTTTGGTGACTATTGTCATTTTAAGTTGTGTGCCTGGCTCTGTTTTGTCCATATATGTGATTTAGAGCTGAGCTCCCCTGCTAGGGAAGGTTGGCTATGTAAGGTCTACCAGAATCCTTTCTTCGAATGTGATGAAATGCCCTCTGCTTCAGGGCAACTTGTCCTTATGTGGACTGGTGACAGGGGGGTGGCAAATGGTCTCAGGCCCTCAGTCTTTGGTTTCAGCTGGTTGGAGAGCAGGGCTCATTCAGGTCCTAGGCAGTCTGTACTGACTTTCTCTCACTGACCTTTCTCACCATCAGGTGACTGACCTTTGCTGCCAAGAGGCCTCCCTCTGTGTTTTTAGCAGGTGACAGTGAGTGCAGGAGGAAGAAAGGAGCTCTGTTTATGACCCTCAAAGAGGCTAGGCTGACAGTTCCAACCTTGTCGGTTATTTGTAAAAGGGATTTTGTTTTCTCTACTCCAAGTTTCCAGGGTTGCAAATGATTAATTGAACACAGGATGGGGTGACTTGTATTCAGGACAGTGTCGGCCTGAGCTCATGGATAACAGGTTCCCCAGGTGAGACCAGCAGAAAGTATAATGGGACGACAGAAACAGAAACAAACTAATTATGGGCTCAAGCTAGAACTCCAGTTCCCTTCTCAAATCCTCTAGCTTCTGTTCTCAAGTAAACCACGGAACAGGGGTGCTCAAATATTCATCTGCAGCTACATGCCACACCCCCCACAGCTGCATCTCCACCTGCACACCCCACACCCTGGTGGTTTCCCCAGCACCCCTGCTTATTTGGACAGCCTGAGCCTTCCCTGGGCCCATCTTGCATGGATCCTCTCTTCCTCCTGGGCAGGGAGCATCTGAGGCATCCCAGGGTTGCTCACCAGCCTCTGCTCCCATAACTCTGGACTTGTTCCTCCTCAGTCTTGCCCTTTGCTTGGTGATGAAACAGGGGGTCATTCCAGGATATTGCCACCGCCTTATCTGTGAGGCCATTGCTTCTGCTCTTTAGGGGGATTATGCATGCTCTCCTCATCTTGAACAGTACAGAACATCATTTGTATTCATCCCTCCAGTGCTTTGAGTCCTTGCCCGCCTCTCTCTTGCTTCACTCTTCCTCCACTGCTCCCCTAAAAGCTGCTTCTGGTTTTGGCCAGGTTTCTAGATTCTGATTGTCAGGACTACATCAATTTTGTCATTTTTTTAAATAAACATTTTATTGAGATACAATTGATAATACCATAAAATTTACCCCTTTAAGGTATACAATTCAAGGATTTTTAGTAAATTCACAAAGTTGTGCAACCAATACCAAAATAAAAACTTTTGAACATTTTCATCTCTCCAAGGAGAAACTCTATACCCTTTAGCTCACAACTTCCTAATTTCCCATCACACCCAGCTATCACTGATTTATTTTCTGTGTCTATAGATTTTCCACATCTGGGCATTTCATGTAAATGGAATCAAACAATATGTGGCCTTCTGTGACTGGCTATTTTCACTTAGCATAATGTTTTCAAGGTTCGTACATGTTATAGAAGGTGTCAGAACTTCATTTCTTTTTACTGCTGAATAATATTCCACTGAATGGATATACCTTATTTTATTTTTCAAAATATATTTATTTTTTTGATATATTTGTTAAGTTGTAACCTGTGTCATTCCAAAATGAACTTGAGAAAGCTTGCTTGGTTACATGCCTACATATCAAGGCTGGCTTGAGTAAGTAAAGTGGACCCAACTTTTGCCCTTATTTTCACATATTCCATCAAGGCTCTTTCTCCCTCTTGTGCTGACCCCCCATGAGCAATGGAGAGACTTTCAATTGCTCTCCATTCCATCTGCATTGCTGCTGATTAGAAATAAAAAAACTCCTGAAACAAAATGGGAGGTGATAAAACACTTTTTATTTGAATGAATCAGTGACCTTTGTTGCCCCATGATATAGAAGGCAGCTAACCAGGGCTGGCTAGTAGGATTCAATTGGAAGAAGAGATCATTTTAGAGTGGCTCTAATCTGCCCTGTTGTATGTATCTGCTGTGATTAGTAACCCCACCTGGCTTTTGTGAAAACATGAGACTCACTCTATGTTTTTTAAAAGTGCATTTATGCCAAGCCCCCATTCCTGCTCAACAGCAGGAAAACAAATTTAGTCTGATCTGTTAAATTCAGTCTGGTCCAATAACTTTCTAGTAGCTTCGTTTTGAAGTTGAGACAGCACTCCCCCACTTGACAAATGAGGAGAATGATGTTACTTGCATCCTACACCCCAATCGATTTACTAATAAATCCTTAACCTCAAGGGCTAAGTTTGTCTTTGTATTCATAGTGGGCAGCCCAGTCCCCAGCACTGTGCCATGCAGACACTCCTTGGAGCCTGAGGCAAAAGGAATAATTGCTAATACCGATCCTATCTCTAACTGAATGCTTTACAATGCTTTACAATCCAAATATCATGGATTATTTGCATTAGTTTTAATTTTTAAGTGTTGCATTAAAATATTATTCATTTTGATTATTGGATTTTGGGCATCCCCTAAATTTTGCTACCCAGGCAAGTATGTCACTCACCTCACTCTAGTCCTAAATGTCTATCATGCAATGAGTGCTCAATAAAATAATTAAATAAAGAAACAAAAAAGAGAACTGTACCCATGCTCTTTTTCCATCAGGGCTATCTAGTAGGCACTTTATCATCCAAGCAGCCTCAAAGCCATTGGATAGGATAGAGGGATTTATGTGAGTTTTGCAATGGATTCTTTGTGATAAGTTCTCTTAGCACTGCTAAGGCCCCAGGAAGTTGCATTGATGGAGCATGTAGATGGGGAAGGGAAGGGCTTATGACTGGGAGAAACTTGGTAACTGAAATGCTCTGAAGTGCACATTTTCAGTAAAGTAAGAACTCTTAACACTCTGAACCACATTCCCTTGGCATTGTGAAGTGAAAAGAACACAATATTTATAAGCAAACAGTGTGACTTCTCCCTCATTCTATCATGGAGATCAGTAGGCAACAAAGTAGTAGAGTAACAAGACATGGACTTTGAACCAGAAAGAATTCTGTAAAAATCCTAATTCAGCAATTTACAGGCTTTGTCATTAGTCAAATGACCTAATCTCTCTGGGTCTTTATTTCCTCATGAGAACTAGGGGTTATAATAATCCCAACCTCAGAGGATTGTATGGAGAATTAGAAGACATAGAGAAAGTGTCTAGTACAGCACATGCAAATAGGAAAGGCTGAATAAATGGTACCCTGTAGCCCTGCTAGGTTCACCTTCCACACTAATACCTTATTACGTGGTGAACGACCCTAAACCCTCAACTGGGAAGATCTGCCTTCATCCTTTCCAAGTTTTACTTTCGGGACCAGCAACTGCAAAACTTTGACAGACCAGAGTGTATGTGAACAAAGACGGTAATTTGTGCAGTTTAGTGCTCACATCCCCCAGAGATGTCTCTGAGGTTTGCACCACGGCTGCCAAGCACTGCCATTTATTCCTGCTGGAACCAGAGCTGGGGCAGAATCCAATCTCATTGCCAGTACTGTAGATTCCTTGGAAGAAAGGATTCCTGTGGAATATTAATATAAACTGTTATTATAGAAACCTGCCAAAGTCGCCTTTTTATTTTATATCTCATCAGAGGTTGAAAAATGAAGCCTTCCAGGAAATATGCAGTGTGATTGGCTTCAATTCATTCGAACAATGATTTGCAAAATTGGGCTTTCAATGCCTTTTTGGATGTGTCTATTTGGATACCTGACATTATATGTCAGAGGGAATTAGGCTAGGTAAATATACCTCCACTGACCCCAGGGCTACCTATATGTTTCAAATGGCAATGATACTACAGGAGGTGAGGAACAGAATGGAACTGATATGGAGCTTTAAATGTGTGACATCTGTCAGCAGGGCAAGTCTGGGCAATTGAAGGAGGGTTTGTGTGAAGGAGAAAGTTCTTCTTCCAACTCCATTAATTGCCACTGCCGGGGTTAGACTCCTTCCTTCTTTTTCACTGCTTGCCACATGTCGCCTCTCCCCTTCCATGCCTGGCAGTGTTCTCAACCATTGTTCCCCGGCCTGTGAGTCTCTCAGATCTGTCAGCAGCTCCTTCTCCTTGTTTGCTGTGTGTGTGTGTGTGTTTGTCTTTCTGGGATGAAGTTTGTTTTTCAAGCTCTGACAGACTGGGAAGGCAAACAAGGTTGCCATTTTTGTTTTGTTTTGTTTTTATGAGTATGGCAATTTTTAGCCCTTTGAAAACAATCGTGAGACTTGGGAGGTTATAATTTGGGAAGCCATGTGTATAGGCACACATTCAGATCTTATTGTGGCTGAGGGAACAATCTGAAGGAAGGAGGTGGAAGACAGATGAATGTGGGTGATTTATCAATTGCGAAGGAATCAGTTTCTGACAGAATTAAAAGGAGAAATGGCAGGGAGAAAAGGGATTTTATAGAATAGCTTGAAAAGTTAATTGTAAATATTATATTTATGTCTGTATATACATATGTATATAAAATGTGTAAATAAACATTTCATCTCACACATGTACTTAACATCCTGCTTATATGGAAGTCAAGCTTTTGGGAATTTCATTCCTTTGGAATCCACAGAAGTAAAGGTATAAGGCCTGTGAGTGTAATAAACAGCCATCTCAAAGCTGTGAAATTGACATGGGTAGTACTATTATAGCCATATTACAGATTAAAAAAAACAGAAAACTTACTCAACTTCTCTAAAATGAGAGTGCATTGAAATGACAGAGCCAATGGTGAAATTCTAAATTTTGGTTGTCATATCCGAGTTGAATCTCGAAACCTCAGCCTGAGAATTGTTCTGAAATGTGAAAACTCTGAAAACTCCTCAGACACAGGTGCAGTTTCCCTCATTTATTTCTGGATATTAGCAATTGGGCATATACAAAGGAGTCTTATTAAAAGGTAATCTTGTGACTGGACACAGACAATGGTGCACCTCATGGATGTGTGAAGAGCCAAAGGACCATTTAGAAAAAAAATTAACATTTGTTAGGGCTCAGTGTTTTTCAAAGGTACTGTCAGTTTACTATGTATATTTTTTCCTTCTAAACATGATATTGATGTGACAGCTCCTTTGGGATCTAAAAATTATATATTTACAGTGATTTTGATTGAGGCATCTTTATGAATCTTGTCTTTGCCATCATTCAGCTGTTTGGCCACTGATCAAGTCACAATTTAAAGGTGAAAATCACTGGATTCTCGAAATCACATATCTTGCTTGGAATCTATTCATAGGACAAGCTTCCATCTTTAGGAAAAACTTAAGAGGAGAAAAGCGTGAAAGTATTTTGTAGGTTAAAGGGCTGGACAAGAGAAGGTTGCAGCACAGATCACTTATCCAAAGAAAGCCTGACTCTCTAATTATGCTGCATGAAATCCTAATACACGAGTGATATAAGACACATCTGAACTTGAATACTGAGCTTCAGGCTTCCAAGACCCTATAGTTGATCTGAAATTCAGTTACTCTAAATGTGGTGAGAACATTCTCCAAAGCATTGTGGAAAAACATGTAATTATAGTTCTTTTTGTTTTAAGGTTGTACAGCATTTCAGATAGAGACTGGTATCATAAAACCAAGCCAACACATTAAAAAGAGAAAAACAAATTAACCAGATTGAAGGCTTTTAGAAGGAAGGAACTGTTGTTTCTATAACTCTTATTCAGCACACTGAGCTTCATATAGGAATACTTAGTTCATTAGTGAAGGGTCATTCTGGAGAAGGATTTCTTGCTTTTTTTTTTTAACCTTTTTCTGTTCAAACTTTCTTTGTTATCATTGAACAAAGAATGGTTAAGCAACTCTGGTGATTTATCAGAACCAACTGCTCACTTATCTGGCTGAAAATATTGTAAATGCTGATATTAGAATAATAATATTAGAGATTATATTGACTAAACCCTTTCTATGTCCTAAGCAGGCATAGTGGTACAGATAACTGATATTCTAATGGAGCACACTTATTTCCCAAAATGGATGTCATACTGAGGATAAAAACAAGAAGAAAAAAGAAAAAAAAAAGTCTGTAGACTGTACTTGGGACTGTAAAGCAGAGCTAAGATGGAGGTGTTAAATGGCAGATCTGTGATAAATATAAATATCAAATGTGTTATTTTGATGTACATGAGTGATAATTGGATTTTAAATTGCACATCTATAAGGAACAGAATCTATAATACAAGAAGTTCCATTATGAAAACAATCCTGAGAAAAAACTCTGTGGGTTTTACATATAATTTAAAATACATTCACGTATATACTGAGAACATTCAGAGTTCCCATTTTCCACCACCAGTCTTCTCAATAAAGGTATTGCAAAAAGTTTGTAAAGCATTGTTTTGATTTTCTGAAGCTTCCAGAATGTAATATACCAGAAATTGATTGGCTTTTACAAATGGGATTTATTAAGTTACAAATTTATGGTTCTATGGCCATGAAAATGTCTAAATTAAGGCATCAGCAAGAGGGTACCTTCACTCAAGAAAGGCCAATAGCATCTGGAACACCTCTGTCACAGGGGAAGCCGCATGGTGATGTCTGCTGGCCCTTTCTCCTGGCTTCCAGCTTCAAATAGCTCTCTCAGCCTGTTTCCAGTGACTTTCTCTCTAAGAGTCTGTGGGTCCTCACGTATCTGCTCCAGGGCAGACTCTGGGCTTCATTGCCTAGCTTGGCATCTCCAAACATCTGTGTCCGTTTTCATCTTTCTGCTTTCTGTGGTGTCTCTGACTTTCTCTCTCTCCGTGAGCTCTTTTAAGGACTCCAGCAAACTAATTAAATCCCAGAGTCACATCTCGATGGAGATAATCTAATCAAAGGGTCCCACTGGCAATGGCTTTGTGCTCATGAGACTGGATTAAAAGAGCATGGGTTTTCTGGGGTACATTACAGCTTCAAACCAGCACAAGCATGAAACTTTATCCATCTCAATCTCTATCTGATTATGAAGATTAAACAAGAATTGCCAACCAATGAGGCATTCTATGAATGTGTATTACTGTTGCTTTGTCCAACAACAACTTAATATTCCTTGGAGTAGAACTATATAGGCTCCTAGGAATATCAGAACACTCACAAGAAGAAAAGATCATGTAGAAAACATTACAGTCATTTATCCCTTCATTTATTTAAAACATCATTTGTTGACCATTATTATGTACCATGCACTCCTTATAGCTCTTCAAATGAATTATTTTATTTAATTCTCACATTAACTCTGAGGTTGATCCTAGTATTACACGAATTTTACCCTTGAGGTAACTAAATTTTATATAATTTGGAAACTTGGCTGAAGTCATACAACTTATAAATAGTAATTCTGAGATAAACTCCTAGAAGCAAAGTACATTGCAACCACTTGGAGCAGAAGATTATGCAACCGGGAGCTCAGGTCATCTCTCAGGAGCTGATTCAGTCTTCAGAGATTTGATCTCTGGGAAAGAGTTTTCTTGGTTAAAACTTTGGGATAATAAGAGGCTGCTGGGAATGATGGACAAAATGGGTGAGCAAATTAAAATAGAAGGTGGAGAACTGGAGTTGAATTATATCAAGATATTACATATGAATTTATAAGGTTTTGGTTAAAAATAGAGTAATTCTTAACAAAGAGAGGCATAGATGAAGCCTTTGAAAACTCCTTTCCTTGTCAACCATGCAATTAGCTCTTCTTAAACTTATATTACATTTCATTTAAGTTTTCAATTACATGTTATTATGGGTTGAAATGTGTCCTACTAATAGATGTGTTCAATTCCTAACCTCTGGTCTCATGAATGTGATCCCATTGGGAAATAGGATCTTTAAATATGTTATTAGTTAAAATCAGGCCAAACTGGATTAGAGTAGGTCTTAATCCAATTTGATTGGTTTCCTGAAAAAGAGAAGAAATTTGGATCTATCCAAGAAGAGACAGAGAGACAGACATGAGCTAGAGATAAAGAGTGATTATGCCACAAGCTAAGGAACATGATGGAATGCCGGCTGCTGCCAGAACCCCACATAGACCGTAGAGGAAGCATGGCTCTGCCACAACTTGATATGGACTTTCTAGCCTCTAGAACTGTGAGACAATAAGCTGCTGTTGAGCCATCCAGTTTGTGGTACTTGATTATGACAGACGCAGCAAACTAAGACAGGTTCTGGTATTGGAAGTAGGGTGTGCTGTAACAAATACCTAAAAATGTGGAAGTCATTTCGGAATTGGGTAACAAGTAGAGGCTGTAAGAACTTTGAGGTGCTTGATAGTAAAAGCTGAGACTGCCTTGAAGAGACTTATTGGTAGAAATATGGAAGTTAAAGGTGATCTTATGCCTTTTTGGTAGAGCCACGAGAAAGCCAGCAGACTCCACCATGTTTGCCATGTGCCTTTCCAACTGAGAGAGAAATGTTGAACGTCATCAGCCTTCTTGAACCAAGACAACATCTGTGGAAAATTATCCATTGGTTTCATAGGAACCCATTCAAAGCCACAGCTCCTGTCTCTTTTAACTACAATGTAGTTGCTGGCCCTGCTGCTTCAAAAGTGTGCAATGCAAAAAAAAAAAAAAAAAAAAAAAAAAAAAGTGTGCAATGCAACAGACTGTGAAACAAAAGAAGTCCATCAAAGCTTAAAAATTACAGCTGGGATTTTTAAGCACTTAAAGAAGAATCATATCTGAAAACATGCTACACCTGCAGAAGAAGGAAGGGGTTTAGAGGCACGGATCATAAAAACTTACATTATCCATTGTCAGGCTGAAATTCAAGAAGACTAAATCCAAACCAGAAATAAAACCTGTGAAAGAAGCAGATATCAAACCTTAGAAGGACACTGGATGCTACGTCTCCTAAAATATATCAATAAAATGTGCCCTTTGAATTTCTGTACTACTAGATAAGATAAACCATGGGACTTCAGATTTCTTAAAATGATTTCTCTGAAGACTATAAAATAATTTATTATATTCAGAGGGAATCTACTTTCACTTTATCTGTTTTTGATTTTTTAATATAGTAGAGATGTGTCAAGCTTTGTTTCCAGGCCTCCTTTTTTTTTTTTTTCAGAACAGCTTTCTAAAGATTTTATTATGCCTCTAAAGGCTGTATTTGGGGATTAGGTCTTTTTGAATTCTGGGTAGTTTCAGGTAAATATATTAAATTATAGGCCAGAATCATGTGGTTTCAGATGTTTTTCTATCTTTGCAAAAAAATATTTTCCTTCCACTTCTTTTATGTCAGAAGAATGACAGGAATCGTTTTTTAACAGAGACAGTTATTTCCCCACATCATTCTATTAATTGTAGCACAGACTTGTTATATGTTGAGTCATTTATCTTTTCTGTTGGAAAAAAAGTCATTTGTGGTTAAAAGTCAGAAAATCACACATACCAAATCACTTACATAAAATAGAATGTATAATTTACTGGAAAATTAGTATTTATAGGTATTTTGAGACCCTCTACAGACTTATTCCTATTCTCATAGCTCTGTGCTTCATTTTAGTCTCAATGAACCTGCGATGATTTTTGCAAATAAAAAAAAAAGCAATGTTATGAGGCCTTAGAAAAAGTGAATGTGCTATTGGCGTTGGAGGAAGGGTGGTTTCTGTTAAATAACTTGGGAAAATTGAATTCTGATGTTGGATGCGAGGCAGAACTTGTAAGTGATGAACATGGAAATTTAGCCAAGGAGATCCCAAGCAAAGCAGGAAGATGCTGTCTTGTTTCTCCTTGCAGCTTACAGTAAAATGCAAGAAGAAAGAGATAAACTGAAGAATGATTGTTCACAAAAAGAAACTAACAGTTTATAATTTGGAAAATTCTCAATCTATGCAGACAAGGTGCTATGGAAATGGGGCTCAGGGTATAGCTGGACAACCATTTTCCAAAGAGATTAGGCATATATCCAATCAACCATCTCAGAAGAAGTCAGAAATGGAGACACAATT
Organism: Myrmecophaga tridactyla; assembly: GCA_004026745.1. Lineage (NCBI taxonomy): Eukaryota > Metazoa > Chordata > Mammalia > Pilosa > Myrmecophagidae > Myrmecophaga > Myrmecophaga tridactyla. The sequence goes on along the minus strand of PVIY010000132.1, from coordinate 129,853 downwards.
ATTGAGAAAAGATCTATGGAAGACTCTTTTGTCTGATGGCTTGTATCCCTATGAATTACATGGAACACTGATAAGACTTGAGAATTTTATTTCAGCAGAAACACTGCCAGCCTGGACTGAAAGGGATAGAGTTGGAGTAAAATAAAGGAAAGGCTACTAAGGGTAGAAATTTAGTTGCATAATAAGGCCCTAAAACGTCCCCTCAGGCCAAGAGAGCAGGGCCCTGAGGTCAAAGCGTTGAGCCACAGATTACATGCAAGCCTTGAAATTTAATAAAATTTACTCCACTGGGTTTCAAACTTACTAAGAACTGTGAGCCCCCTTTCCCTCCAATTTCTCCTTTTTGGAATTGGGAATGTTTATCCCATGCCTACCCCACCATAAAATATTGGAAGCTGTGTGACACAGGCAGAGATTGAGTTATGCCATAAACCAAGGCACTTCATGGATTGTGGCCACTGGTAGAACCTGATGGCTTCAGAGGAAGCATGCCTTTTGGTACCTGAATTTGGACTTCTAGCTTCCAGAACACTAACAAAACAAATTGCTTTTCTTTTAAGCCACCCAGCTTGTGGTACTTTGTTATAGCAGCCACAATAAACTAAGACACATACATTGCTAGTAAACCACAACTCGGTTTGAATAAAGACAGCTTCTGAATGTATATGATTTCAAATTCAGGGTAACTTGGATGCTTCCAGTGTTATTGTTCATACATCTTGTTCAGCGCAACTGATCAGCCTTTACAATGGACAATGTATACTTCTAGCACAATTAAAGAAAAATTCAGTAAAACGGTTCTAAATTCCTACATGGAAAAGCTATACTTGATTACCATTTTGAACAATTGGTAGTACCTCAGGTATGATGTCAACAAAAGTCCATCCAATTTTGCAATGAAGACATCTAAGATGAGAAAGGTGAAAATAGAAAGCTTTTTAATATAACCATCTAAAAAATACCCAAGAATACAAGACTGATGTCTGTGTCAAACCTAGTGATAGAAGAGGACTTTCCTCTAAGACATGAAAGAAAATATATTGAAACATTCATAGAATATGTGGCAGTATGGCCCCAACTGAAAATTCATTATGAGTTGCCAAGTGACGCAGAGTATGAAATTCCATTCAAACGATGTTTGCAGTTCTTTTTTTCCCCTACTGATTCTGCACATTACAAGGATTCCAGCAACATTCTTCAACTTACCATTCCAATACAATTAGTGAGACTGAACAATACAACAGAATTAAAATATTGAAAGATATAATCATTTTAGTAGTATGATGGGAAAATGGAAGTACAAGACATAATTTCAAAGGAAGAGATTATTTAGTCTTATAGCAATTATACTGTGACATGAGAAATACTATGGAGTTAGAAATAAATGTCAGTGGTATAAAGCATTATACAAAGAGATGAAAAGCAATGATTTGAGTAGTCTATAGTTACTCTTTACAGGAGCAAGAGATCGCATAGTAAAACTAAAATATCACAATATGTATAACATACTATATGTATGACATATTAGTATACCACAAATTCATCTTGGACTCTCCTCTAAAGAAAGTCAATTAGTTATTAGAAATACCAAGAGGATATTTTGATTAGAGGTTCTCCCTCAAATATGGTCAATGGTATGAAATAGGGAGAAAAGCAGGAAAGAAAACAGAAACATCCGAATCCCAGTCCTTGCTTTATTACTAAGTAGACAGGTGCCATGAGTTGGCATACACTTATTGAAAGATCCAAAAGGTAAAATGTTCAAGCCTTTTCTTTAAGTGTAATATATGTGCTTTTAATATGACAGATTTTGGACTTGGTACTTTAGCTCTTTTGTCCTGCAAAAAAGATTTGGGCTTTTGGGACATGATCTTCTTGTCCATTCCACGTTCCCCATCTCCTTTCCTCTATACTCTCTCCTTTACTATCCAGAGAAACTGAACTACTTGATTTTCCAAAGGCATGTCATGCTCTCTCACATCTCCAGTCTGTTGGATTTATCACCCTACTTTCAGCACACACTCCCTACTGAAGCTTGTTTCTCCCTCAGAGTTCAGTCCAAACACTACCTCCCCAGTGAAGCCTTCCATGGGTCCCCAGATTGACTGGGTTTCCTTGTTTTCTGTTCTCGTTACACTTTGAGCAAACCTGCAGCAGCACAGGGAGGTGCCTGTCTTTCCCACAATGGGGGTAGGAACCCTTGAGGATTACAGTGTGTTTATTTGCAGCTGTGACCCTGGTGCCTCGTGCATTGCAGATTCCCAGTAGGTGCCTTATGAAGGTTAGAGAGTAAATTAATGTTTAACTCTTACTAAGGAGTCACCCATTCCCTATGCCTTCCCTTTCCACCACCTTCCAGACCTATAGAAAGTCCAGTAAAGTTAGAGTGCCAGAAATTCTCATCATGACCTTGAACCATTTAGACACCCCATACCTAGCCCTTCCTTTTCTTACTATCAGAAATCTCAAAGATGAAAGGTCCACATTCATATAAGACGCCTCCCTATAAGCCTCTGCATGACGCCCTCATAATTTGCAGATTCGCCCTTCGAGAATCACTAGCCTGTAAGAACTTCTGAACTCTTTGCTATAAACCCAATAGCTACAATAAGCTACCACATGCTCTGTTTATTATGATGGAGAAAACACCCCAGCTGATTAATGAATAGTGCATGTAGGTGAAGCAGAGCGGCCAATCACAGGTGAAAACAATGCATGTCTTATGAGTGTCAAGGAAAAATAGATCAATATGGGTTTACATAGATAAGAGATGCAAGCTAGAGGAAGGATGTGATTAATGAGTTACACAGTGTTCCACATGAGAGTCGCTTGTGGCCAAACTCAGAGAGAAGTTAATTAGATGAAGAAAAAGGGAGTAGAATACATGGTGCACAAACAGTAAACAGACTAATACAAAATGGGTGAGGCTCTGAAAGTCATAATAGAAGTCCTATGAACCTGTCAGCAGCCATCACAAATAAGTTGACACCTTGCATGCTCTTTCCACTTGAAATGATCCAGGTTATAATGAGATTTTCACCTTCGGGAATATTTCTAAGATAAATCTGCCGTATTCTTTCTCAGTTTTGAGAAAACATTATTTTGATGCTTCATTCATTCAGACATTCACTCATTCATTTAGCAAACATTTTTTTAGTATCTCTTCTGGTCTGGATGCTACACTAAGTACTGAGTATATGACATATGAAGATGAGTAAATATCATCTCTTTCTTGACAGGTTGACAGTACACTGGAGAACTCAAGAAGTAAGCCATCAATGTTGCCACATTAGAATGAGTGCTATCATAGTTATATGCAAAATGCTAGAATGCTGAAATAATAGCATCAGAATCAGGCAGAGCTCAAATTCCACTTGAGATGGAATCACACAAGAACAAGCCCTGGGCAGGAAGTCAGATCCTGGGCTCAGCTTGGACAAACCATTTTTCACTCTGGGAAATCAAGTGGAGATTGGAATTGGACTGAATAATTTAAGATACATTCTGGCCCTATGATTCTATTCTAGGACCAAGGTCGCTATAATTTGTAGTGTGTCTGAGCTGGAAAAATCTCGAACGTGCTGCCCAGTTTGCTTTCCCATGGAAATTCGGAACTCTGGGAGCTGGTTAGTGAGGCTCCAAGGTTCATTCAGATTTTCTCAATGGCTCCTGGCCTCACACCATCCCTTCAGGCAACACAGACCTGTTTGTAGATCGTCAAATAGTTCTCACCTCCATGTTTTTGTTGACATTTCCCCACTGGCTGCAATGTACTTTCTCTCACTGAATCTTCCTTCTCCTGGAAAGATCCTTTCTCCCTCTTTAAAGCTTATTTTATCTAGTATAATTATTTTAATGATGCATTTTCACACAATTCTCTGTATTAACTTGTATGTTTTTTAAGGGAATGAATTCTGTCCTTTTCCTTACTGGGTCATAGTCACATGGCCTGGCACCTAATGTGTGGATGTGTGTGTATGAATGTGTGTTGTGTAAGCAATTTTAAATCTAAGAATACATGAAATGATCATACTATGAAGTCTAAAGAAGTCCACAAGTTCTTTCATTTCAGTCATAAAAGCAGTTGTAAAATAAAGAGAGGACTAAGGCCTAGGAACTTGGCAGAACTGGCTGATGTGTGAAGGTGAAGGTGTGAAGTGAGAAGTGGGCCTCCCCAGGAGGTCCCTAAAATCCCCCAGGATGGTTCTACCAGTGTTCCGCCTTCAATTCTGCAGACTCAAAAACTCTGCCTTCTGTGGATCCCAGGGTTGATCAGACTCAAGGATGCTGATCCATGCTAACAAAGCTCCCTGGAGATGGATGTTTATAACCAGAATGACGATTTATTAATTTGCAAGGAGAAGTGCATCTGTTAGGAAGACCAGACATTTGTGTGGGCCTGACTATCACATTCCCTCTGCAGGCAAGCCACATGGGAAGCCAAATCATAATCAGAGGACTGCTTAGTACGTGTGCAATCTCAGCAAAGGGATACAGCTAGAAGAAGAAAATACCTTTGTCATCAAACTAAGGATACCTAGTGCTTCTATCTCATACCAGATTATATCTAGAACCAGACCACAGAGTCCTTAAGCACTGTTTGGAATGGCATTGGCAACACACAGAGGTAGCATGGTGGTCTGAAGCTGCATGCACCCCAGAAAAGATTATGCTCAGAAGAGATCAGCGAATCTGTTCCTGTGGGTGTAGACTTATTGTGGATGTTGTCCTTTGATTAGGTTATTTAAAGTAGGTAGTTGAGGTAACCTTTGAATTAGGTCAGTGGAACTAACCTAATTTGAATTAGGTTAGTTTGAATTAGGTTATTTGAATACGATTAGGTTATTGAAGTGTGCTACAGGTTGATCTTAATTCTCTCACTGGAGTCCTTTATAAGGGGACGAAAGACGGAAAGAAGATAAAGAAACTAAGAGAAACTGAAGCTAAAAGAGATAAACAAGCAGAAGCTCAGAGAGGAAGCCGCTGAAGCCAGAAGCTGGAAGCCACAAAAACCCAGGGGATGGACTAGCAGACACGCCACGTGTCTTTCCATGTGACAAAGGGGCTGAGGATATCAACAACGTGACTTCAGAGAAGGTATCCTATTGATGCCTTAATCTGGACATTTTCATGGCCTTTACAACTGTCAATTTATAAGCTAATGACCTCCATTGTAAAAGACGACCCATTTCTGGTATATTGCATTTCTTTGGCTTTAGCAAACCAAAACAGGTAGCATGATGGGTGGGTGGCCACCGAGGCTTGGGATTAGATCCCACCTACTGCCTATGTGGTCTTCACTTAGTTAACTTATACCCCAGACTCTTCAAGTCCTCATCTATGAAATGAAAATAATAATACCACCTGCCTCTAGAACTGTAGTAAGGATTATTAGGGTATGGAGAAAGCAACTAGCTCAGTGCATGGCATATGACAGATGGTCTATAAGTGTTACCACATTGTAACATTTGCTCCTGGGACTCTCCCATCATATATTTTCTTTATACAGGCTTATGATCTAAATAGGTTTCCAACCAGGTTAGTTGGCCCAGAAGACCTTTCTCCTTAAGTGGCTTAGCCTATTGGTATATGGGAATGGAGTCCAGGAGAAGGGATTTTTCTGAGTGTTTTAGCCTTACCCCTTCCCTGCCTGTCATCTGCCCCTGGAAGTTTGCCCTGGGAGACTATGCATTTTGTAGCCTTCCAGGTTGTCTTCAGCTCTCAGGGGAAGCCAATTATCAAGGTGGTTGAGTCTGCCCAATGCAGGTGTTCCAGCACTTACCAGGACCTTGGGTTCACACACTATGCCCCAATACATTTACACTTATACAATTACACTATAAGTAAAAAGGGATTATCTTAACATCTACCTGCAATTTTGTTTGTTTCTCACCTTTTTTCTGAACCCCAGTGGAGAAAAGTTTTGCATTCTACATGGGAACCTTTGGAGAACCCACACTGACCTAGATTCTGTACTGCAACATATTGATTCCAAACATTAAATTCATAGAAAACAAATGCATGTTCTTATTTTAGGGAATTATTAAAAAACACTCTGGTATGTCCTCCAAGTCCCCTGCACCTTGTCAGAGCCAGGGAGCCAGAGTGGTGTCGGGGACTGTTGGAGACCACAGCTCAGATCTGGCTGAGCCTAGAAGCATCTGCTATCCTGGAGGTGGCTGCCATCCATGCCTTTTTCATGTAGTCTTGCAGACAAAAGCACACATGATTAATTCCTGAAAGGCATTGTGTTTGCCTCTATCAAAGCACTCCACGTTGTCTTGAAATAATAACCAGCAGGAAACATGGTGGTTAGATGGATGGTCTATGTGTTGGACTAACAGCTCAGCCACTAACTGGCTAAATGACTCTGGGTAAATCATTAGCCTTATAAATTTTAATTGCTTAGACTATAATATAAGGAAACCTGGAAATAAATATTTTTGGCAAGCATTAGATTCGATTATTCATCTAAAGCATTTACCACGCTGCCTTAACATGACAAATGCTTTGATATATGTCGATTATTATTATTATTTCTTCCTTTCCCACACTCAACCCTTGAACACTTCAGGGGCCCATATGGGACTCTCTTTTGCACCTACTCAGAGTCCCCATGACGCAGCTGTTTTCTGACCTCTCAGTTACTTGCTGCACCCTGGACTTGGACGAACTGCAATATTGCATGGTTTGGGATTCTGCTTCTCTGGTAACTGCCAAAGGGGTCAGGACACCCAAGCCAGAAGTGCAGGGCAGTCAAGGCCCCCAAAGGTGAGCTTTGACTAATGGGACACCAAAGCCTGGAGGGAGCCAGCAGATACACCTTTTTCTATTCTTTCTGCTGATGGTCTCCCAGGAAGTGTATCGTTATATGCTCTGCCCATAGCCATACCCTGGGGCTTGCAGACCCCTCAACTATTGGTAAAGCAGTGGCCAGCTCTCCAATGCACCACTGTGAATTTACCTTCTTCCCTTGCTCAATTCCCTTTTCCTTTTTTTTTGCTCCTCTGAGATTGTTTTTAATCATTGACTCAAGCTCTGTTTTCTAGAGTCTAGATTCAGCAGAGCCTTATTTCCCTTTGTAACACTAGTACCTCATGTGGTAGGGAGCAGTACTAGCCCAACTTGCCACCTTTCCCTGAGACCCACAAATACATCCTGTGCTCATGGTCAGGTACATTAGCCTGGTGGGATGAAACACAATCCTTTAGTAGATAAGGGGACTGTGGGTACATAGGAAGAAAAGAAAAAGAGAGGAAAAAAGAATGAGAAAGAATCCAAAAGAGGAACTGCCTCTCAATTCCAATCTGCTCCAATTGCCATGTTTGCTGAATTTCAGTTTGGGCCAAAAAGCTGCTCGTCTAGCAAAAGGGAGAACAAAACTGGAATCACTTTTGAGAGCAGGGAGCACCAGGAAGATCTCTGACACAATGAATGGTGGATTATTTTTAATCTGGACAAATGTCAAAAGTATTAGCAGCTCAGTGCCAACCCCCTAACCTCATGTGAATCTTTAATTAGTCTTAATGCTTGGAAACCTTTCCTAGGAAGCTGTGCCTATGCCAGTGAAAATGCCACGCTAAGTGTTAAATAGCAATCCAGAACAGAAACCACTGGACTAGGAGCAAACAAGCTGGAGTTTGAGACCCCACCTTGCCTTCCAATCAGTATGTGATCCCCATGAGTCCTTTCCCTTCAAGGGTCTCCATTCTCCATCATGCAAACTGATGACATGGGGTTCTAACACTGTATCAGTCAATTGCAAAGAAACAGCCGAATCATCCACAGGTTTGCATAGGCACATTCATTATTTATGGGGAATCAAGTCTGATGGGATTAAAATTACATTTACCATCATTTTGAGAGCGCTTTCTAAACAGCTGGCCTCTGTACCTGCACTCCTGCTGACCTGAGGGGAGAACCGAAGAGAGTCAACCCCAGGGAGTCTTTGGGGTCAACCAGGGCTTGGGGTCCCAAAGTGGGTGAGAAACATGAAATGCCCAAGTTCGGAGACTATGCTGAAGTTTCCCTGAAATAAATATAGAGGTTCTGCCTGCCATCCAGGAGGTCAGTATGTATTTTCTGAGCAATGTTAAGTGCATTGAGGGCTGTCTTTTGGGGTCGCCATTTTTTAAATTATCTCTAAAGAACCAAAGTTGATGAAAGTGTCCAGGGTATGAATGCTTAGTGCTGTGTGTGAAACTTCTCAGTCATTCCCAAGGGCCCCTGGAGCCTTTGATGTAAATGTTCTATAATGACTTTCTTGACAATCTCTTCTGCTGGATCAAGAGACATCAAAAAAATCACCAATAATGGCATTAGAGACAGGCATGATTTCAAATCATAGACCTTTTCTCCCTCTTCTCCTTGCTCTGCTCTCCCAGTCAGCCACCATTTAAATACAGCCAAGCTCTACACCACCTGCTCCTTTTTTGGGATTCATGAAATTCTAAGCCGTTAGAGGCTGCTACAGTGACTTAGCAATATGTGTTAATAAGTTACTTGAAAAATTATATCATAAACTTCCAAAAGTTTGTTCAGTCCATAAGCAGATGGCTTGCTTGGGTCCCACTGTGTTTGCTATGACAGAATAACAGTACAACAAATAATTACTGAGTACTTGCTTTGTACCAGGCCTTGTTTTGAATGATGGGGAAACAGGGCCAAGGAAGATAGGACATATCTTCAAGGAGCTCAGAATCCAGAAAACTTCTGTATGTGGGGGGCCTACAAAGGAGAAATAGGAATACTCTATAAGAACTAGTCTTGTACTAGGAAATAACTTTAGGAAACAATTTCCCTGGCAGTTTCTGGTCTTGCAAATAAGAACACTCTATTAATTCAAGGTATATTGATTCCAACTCTGAAATAATATTTTACTACTAAAGGACATTGTGTGCCGAAGAAGTTGAGCACCCTTGAAGGCAAAAGTTTACATGTATATGTAAATATAAATATTCATCTATATTGTATGCTGTGTAATATTTTAATCAAGTCAAACACTTTTATTTCCCTTTTATGTATTCATTTGGTATTAAAATAATTTTTGGCTTGAGACTCTGTGCTAAAATTGAAGAGACAAAGAGATGGCAAGCTACTGAACACGGTCACCCAGCCCCTCCATAGGAGAGCAAGAATTAGAGTCTCAGTTCCCTGACATCTAGCTCAAAAACACCATTACCACCCCTGAAACATTTCATTCACCTCTAATTTGGTAGAGGTACCATTGTAATATCTCAGTGTTTAAGGTTAAGTGATTAAGAAAATGTGTTATATTCATTGGATCATTTCAACTAATTCTATAAACTCTTAAAAATATGAAAGGTAAAATATATTTGTGATTCATTAAACAAACAGGGCTAGGTGTAATATTCAGTTGATGGCCTATTCCAGGCATTTGATCCCAGAAACAAGGCTGGTTAGTTCTTATACCATTGGAAATCTTACTACTGATTGCAGTTCCTTGGGAAGCTGGAAGGGAGAGAGTGATTTGCATTCTTTTTCTTTTTTTTTTTTTTTATTGGGCAAGCACCGGGAAAGGAACTCGGGTCTCCGGCACGGTAGGTGAAAACTCTGCCAGCTGAGCCACCGTGGCCCACCCGTGACTTGCATTCTTGATGTAGGTTTCATTGGCATCTGGGCCTATGAACAGAACTTGCTTTTTCTCCACCAGGAGAGAAGTTCAAGCCTGTGCAGAGACCATTTGGGTGGTAAGAAATGTGCTTTAGTGCATGCAGATGACAGCTAGGTCCTTTGCATGTGTACCCTTGAGATGTCTCTCTCCAAGAAGCAAAGAACTTACACACTGGTATATGAACTATTCAAAGCTCTGAGAGTTGCTGTGGCATTCCTCAGTTCACAGCAGTAACTTGCAAGGCTAAGACTAGACTCCAAATCCTTCATTCCCAATTCTTCCTGCCCTGCATCCCCTTATGGTTCATACACACACAAACTTAACTCCAGGTAAGGTGGCTGAAGTTTCCCTGGGAGTTCCTGTCTTTGTAGAAAAGTATTTTGAGAAAATCCATAATTACTTTCCCCACACTCCCTCCCAGCTTGCCTGGTCTCTGCACTGTGTACACTCTGGCTTTTAGCCAGTGGCTTGGAAAATCCTGCCAGGCTGCCCTCCAAGCAGCTGCTCAAAGGAGGGTGACCAACCAAGGATTGAAATATACCTCTCCCAGCCCAGCTGTCTGTTCACCTTAGCTCAAAGTACACACACCTTCAGGGAGAGAAACCCAAGCCACACATTTTGACAGCCTGTCACCCGAATCCCTTGGAAAACATAACCTAGAGATTCCTACCCCTCTTCGATCCAGGACTGGCCAGGCTGAATATAAGCTCTGCCGTCAGCTCTTGGCTTAGCTAGTCTCCCTGGTGAGTCCTGCCCTCAACTTTTTGTACAGCTGGAGTCCCAGAAGGGAGTAATAATGAAAGAAAACTTTGTAAACGTTCAAACTGAATATTTATTTGTGTTATTGTTGTTCATGGTTCCTTTTCTTCTTCTTTTGCCATCTGGAGCCACAACCTGTCCAGTTTGCAAGCCCAGATCTGTGTCCTGTTTACTCTTGTCACTTGCCTGTTTATCCTTTTCACTGGTGGTTTTCCACAAAGGATTTGCTGGTTATTTTTGTCCCCTCTCCTGCACGCCAGAGTCCTGAGAAGCTCTTCTCTGCATCCTGGCTCTCAACGCACCTCTCCATCTCCCTGCTTTCCATATGCTTTGCAGATATTCTTGCCTCTACCACTCTTATGCAAAACTGAGGGTGCATGTGTGCGTGTGTGTGCAGCTGCCCACATTTCTTGTCATCACTGTTGAAAGCCTCCTTATCTGAACAGCCAGAAGCCATCTAAACGAGTGCTTCTTTCAGCTCTATATGCAGCCCCTAACTTTAAAATACATCTTTAAAATGCTGAAAGAAAAACAAGAGAATGAAAACAAAGCAACAACATAAGCATATTTTAAATGACCCTAAGCCTCAAGGATTAAGGCTTTAAATTATACAGCCACTGCAAGCAGGTACAAATCACCCAATCATTGCAAGTGGAATGTTGAAGTTAAAACCAAAGTAAAACATCTTCTACATAAATAGTATCAAATGTGTGGTCTTTGTTAAAATTTTAGTATCATTCAGTGCATATTTATTCAACACTTACTCTTCCAGAATTGCTCCATTCCTTTTTATCCTTCAACAAATGATTTTTTTCTTAGTAGGTGCCAGTTATTGTGGATATACAAAGATAAAGCAAACATGTATATTTATTCTCAAGGATTAGAGTTTGATAGTGGAGTTAAAGCCTCTGTGTAAATTATTCTGCACAGTAGATTGTATAAATCACCCCCAAGAGAGGGAAAGATCAACTGCAGCAACAAGAGTGCTGAGAAAACAGTGGAGGCTTCAGAGAAGAGGCTATCTTGGAACTGGTGGTGGCTCTGGTGGTTGGTTCTATTGAGATGGGGGGAAGTTGATAAACTGTAACCCTTTGGAGGGGCAGATGCCCAAAAACCACCCAGAGAAATGAGGGGTATCTTTTCTGATGAGAAGATGCCTAAACTTACACTTGAGAAGACATGTTGTTTGTAAAGTGAATACATGATGGTGGGCCATTTTAGGTAGAGTGAAAACTTCATGCAAAGGCAAGGAGAGGAGAGAAAGCATGGAGCCTTTAAGGAGGCTAAGCAGAAGTCAGAGCATAAGAGTCTTCAGATATGAAACTAAAGTATCTAGATCTTAGCACAGCTGAAGGTGAACCTCTTCCAACTCAGTGGATGCTTCAGTGAGTACTTCCATGTGTAGATATTTCTCTGTGCTGCATAATGTCTTGATATCCATCTAGATTTAAAATGTATGTTCAAAGCAATTAGTTTGAGTTTGTGCCTACTTCACAAATACTTGACTTCTGGGAAGTAATCATTTTCTTCATCTAGTCTATCACATTTATTCAATAACTGGCATGGTTAAATGCCTGAAAATGATTACTCTTGAATCAGGATGAGGAGTGGGCTTCCAAAGGCAATTTAATCCAACATCATGCTCATCAAAAGTGTGCCCCCTGCCCTGATTCAGAATTTTTGATTGCTAGTCATCCAGATTCTATAATTCAGTGATAGAATGATCACCACCTGAAATGATCCATCACACTGTTGGTTTTCTAAAGAGAAAACAAGCAAGGGAAAACTGGGCCTTCCAAAGTCTTCATCAAGGGAACCCAGCACGACTGTCCAAGGATCATTTCTGTTAAAGAAGCAGGTCATCTTTCTGGATGGGGGTGGAAGAACTCTTGGCAAACACCATGGGCAGGGAGTGGACTAGAAGGCAGACTCACCCATTCCCATCCTTTCTCCTCTGTAACTACGGCAGTTGCCATGGAAACCACACCCTTGGGATAGTTTGTTTTGACTTAGAGCTGTTAAAAATCACTAACATGGTATTGGAGGGTGGAAAATTTTTTAAGTATATATATATATATACACACACACATACATACATGTATAAATGCATAAATATATATATATGTGTGTGTGTGTATAAAGAATCTTTGCTGTTATAATCAATCTGCTGGAGGTGCAAGCAGCTGCTCAATCAAAGAAAGATGTCTGCTGCTTCAGCAGCCCTTCTTGTTAGTGAGGAATAAGAAGCAGAGGGAAGAAAGAAGGGGGGGGGGATGTCATTTTTGGCCACCTGCTTGGTGCTAGAGGCTATAGCAGATTTCAGATAAGTTTCTAAATTAATCCCCCAACAACACATTATGATATTCATATATCCACATAGATGAGGAAACTGAGGCTCTGAAAAATGAAGTGGCTGGTCTAAAATTTTGCATTTAGCCATTAACTGAACTCCAACTCAAACCTAAGAATATCTGCCACTAAATGCAATACAATTTCTACTACTTTGTATTCTCCAGTTTGTGTCAAAATTTTCTTAAACCCTATAACTATAGCACCTTAGTCTTTCAGACTGTTGTGACAAACACTACTCAGTGGGTTGGCTTGAACAACAAGAATTTATTGCTTCATCGTTTTGAAATATAGAAGCCCAAAATCAAGGCATTACCAAGGCATACTCTTTTCCAGGGTGTGAAGCATTCTGGTGCTGGCTTGCTACCATCTTTGGAGTTCTTTGCATCTCTACCTCTGTAACATGGGTCTCCTCTTGTGGCTTTCTCTGACCTAGTTAAGAAATTCTCTGCCATCTTCCAGTTTCTGCTTTCTACTGCTTAACTAAATATGAATTTCATCTTTATAAGGCTCCTATTATATGGATTAAGATCCGACTTGATTCACTTTGGTCATATCTCAGCTAATAATAACAGCTTCAAAAGTTTCTATATACTAATGGGGTTCACACCTATGAGAATATGGATTAAGATTCATAACATGTCTTTTGTTGGACTCCATGATTCAATCTACCACAAATAGGCTCCTATAATATTCCTCTAAACCTGTTTTTGGTACCTAGGTTGTTTCTTAACCAATAAAGCATTTTAATGAGAAGCTTCTATCAACCAGGCCCTTCACACCACACACAATAGGGGATACCTAGAATTCATGACATTATTTTCTAGTTTTTCATATGCACATCTCTCTCCTTGGAGTCTCATGAAGCCATGACCCTGGTTTGTGTGTTCATCTCAGCATCCTCAGTACACAGTACAAGGGCTGGCAAGGAGCAACGTACTTGGAAGTTTCTGTAAATGTAACTATGGAGAAGGCCGTGGCCCTGCTCTCAGAAGCTACAAATACATACTCTAGGGACTTCAACCGAGCAACAAATAGACATATATATGGGTGGCACTGGGTTTCAAGAGAATTATAACTTAAGCTGAGGTAGCCTGAAAGGCTCTGTAAAGGAGAGGGACTGGTGGGAATCAGAAGAATGGAGTGGAGGGGACTGAGGGCATTGTTCCCAAGTTGACACCAAGGAGCAGGGACTCACTTTTGTTCTGATTCCTAGACTATGTGTGACTGCAAATGTATGAGGAAATATGAGAGAACTAGAAAAACATAGCACTTGATCAACAGAGGAGGAATCCCCAAGTAAACCTTCTGTGTGGCCTTCCTCTTGATTAGGACAAACCATAAAAAAATTGTAAGAAAAAATTTACTCTTCTGTCTGACATGTTTGTATTCTTACTATTCCTACCTGATAGAAATGGCTGCCCAGAAACTACGGCAGCATCTGAAGTCTTCCGTTAATGAGCAAGGAATTCGTTTCTAGAGAACATATTAAAATTCACAAAGCATTTAATTGCAACCTTGTGGCATAGCATTTGGGACAGTTCATACTAGCCTTTTGCCAAAAAAGGGAACTGGCCTGCTGTACATCTCAGAGCTAGTCATAGGAATAGAGTAGAATTTGAAATTCAAACCTCATAAAGCCCAGGGAAGTACTTCTTCCATTTTACCATATTTCCTTCAAGTAGGGAAATGCTGTTCAGCACCAGGAAAGTAATAGATCACCATAGTCTGCCCTGTTTGTGGCATAGATGAAACAGGATTCATCCCTAATGAATGCCTTCTTTTGTAAGACTCCCAGAGGATAATGAGCCAAGATCTAAATTCATGCCTATGTCTAATGAAAGAACGTGGGCCAATGATAATACATGGCCATTTTGAACAAGCTGTCAAATTTCAGCCTCCTCTAAAGCTGAGAAAGAGAAAGAATATAAAACTAAAGTTGTTATGCAATAATTTCATTTCCATAATGGGAGTCCATTAGCCTATCTTGACATTATCAAAATGACTTAAGTAAAGATAACGCTCAACTTTCTAGCTTGGATTAGTGGAAGGAGAATGGCACTGTTCTCATAGTGAAGACAATGGGAGAAATGAAGCAGCAGATTTAGGGCAAAAATTATACTCTCAACGTATGGCATAGTGAATGTGGGTTAACTGGCAAAATTCAGATGGTGATGTCCAGTGGGCTATTTAGGGTCCATTGGATTAGGTTCTGTGGAGCACAAAGGAAGCAGGAGTTGATATTATGACTACCTTGTGGTAGAACAAAGGGTAAATAAAGATTAGGAAATGAAAGTAGCAAATAAAAACGCTTCTTTAGAGTAAAGAAGAGAATAGAAATGAAACAATTTTAGAGTATTTCATTGGTAGGGTGTAGCTACTCAGTTTACCAACAGGCAAACCTTGCTGCCTGGGTTTGAATCTTGGCTCTGCCAAGCATGAGCTGTGTGACCTTGAGAAAGTTACTTAACCTTACTGTGTTCCAGTTTTTTCATCTATAAAACAGTAATAACAATGATGGTGATGATGATAATTAATAAATTTGTAAATAGTAAATAAAGTAATTCACTCAAGGTAACTGGAATGTCCTAGCCCTCAGTAAATTCAATTGGTTTTAGCTATTATTATTATTAATCATACAAAAGCTTCCATACAGGGAAGGATAGAGTTTGGGCTGTAGTTTTGGGAATGGGACAAGATTAAGAGAAGTGGAGTTTGAATCCAGATTGTCTTGGTTTGATCCTAACTCACTTGCTAGCCATGTTGGTGCTCTCTATGAACTCACAGTGCATAAGGATTTTCACACAAAACACTGAGACTATAGTGACTAAATTGTAGACTTAAGAGAGACTTTAGAGTGCATTGAATGTGGGCATCTAAGAAATCCCTCAACTCATGTCTTTCAGTTCTTCTAATTGGAAAACTGGTTTCATATATCACCTAAGATTCCATGTGAGCCTCCCAAATGTGAATACCAAGTTTGAAAACCAATGGCATTGGGGATGCGAAAAGCAGTCTTTGGCCAAACATTTTGATCTCTTCCATCCACGGTAAAAATGGCCTCTCTATAGTACCTTCTGTGAATTTGGAACTCCTCTTCTTTGGTTGCATTTGTCCATCATTCGCTAAAATATTGCCAGGGAGATAATGATGAAAGTTACCTCTCTGCCCTTGGAATGTGCAGTTTTGTTGGGAAGACATAACTGTATGCCCTGACATAATCTAGTTTGGTAGCAATTTGGAATGGGGGTGCTAGAAGGCTTCCTGAAGGCAATGACTTCTTACTATCTTAAATACATGGCCAAGTAAGAAGGGTCAAGTAAAAGATGGAAAAAATATTTTAAGGAGTCAGGACTGCATGTGCATATTCATAGTGAATATTCGAAAAATACATGTATTTCTGCTGGGTTGCTGGATGGGGTGAGAGTTGAAGACTGAAAAAGATGAGTTCTTCCTTGAGTTATCTAGACTCTGCTATGCCAAAATTCAAGAGGAAAAAAAAAAACTCATAGACATAAGGGGAGCACTTACAGCAGGCAAAGCAGATGAGATGTAGCGGCTCCCCAAAGTACCTACCCAGTAAAATTTCCCAACTAGGAATTTTGCCCCGAGAGGCACAAGAGTTAACTCTGTTTCCACACTGTAAACTGCTTAAATGCACTTGTTTCAGGCATATAAAATCCAGTAGCTCCCCAAACTATATGTTATTATCAATCTTCCATTTACTGGTCCAATGAGTGCTTATTAAAGTAACTAAACAGTATGACTACTTCATTTCAGGAATTTAATGAACAGAGGGGCGGGGGGAGGGATAAACTAGAGGCATTTGGGGTTTCTTGAAACTGCTCCAACTTTAGAGTTTGCTGCTGTAAATGGTCTTTGCAATTTCTGGATCCATCTCCTTGCATCTACTTTGAATGTAATTTTTAAGGAAAATGTAGCACTTGAGATGTAAAGTAACACGAAAGCTATACAATAAGCAGAGATTTTTATAATGGCTTATAAGCAACAATTGCAAACAAGGCATAAAAAAGAGGAATAACGAATTTGAAAGAGTGAACAGTTTTCTGCTTCCACTTTTTCAACCAGATTGTAATTTTCTTTGGGGCAGGAACCCTGTTTTCTAGTTTTCTAGTCACTATTACTTGACTGTAGAAATTGAGGGGCTACTAAATGCAGAGCGTTGAACCTGATGCTGTGCATTGGGGTGGTACAGAGAGAGAGCAAGAGAAGGAGAGGGAATGGGAAAGGGAGACAAGAGAGACAGACGGGCAGAGAGAGAGACTGAGAATAACAGAGAAAGAGACTGAGAGTGACAAAGAGAATGAGAGAAGCCTATTGTAGCTGGGGAAAAAGAGGTACACAGATATGTGCATTAAAAGATTACACAAGTACTAAGTTCTATTTTCTTTAGAGGCCGAAAATGGTAAGTACAGAGAATGATGATGTAAATTCTGCCTGAAAGATTCAAAGGATGGGGGAGAGGAAGCCTGAAGGGAAAGAGAGGCTCGTGATGGTTGGGATGGTGGAGGCGAATTTCCTGGTCTTTCAGGGACACTCTGTTCTAGGTGCATAGGAGATGCTCAATGCATACTTGACAAATGGGTGAAAGGATGTCTGGAATGGCAGCTGATGGACAAGTAGATAAATGAACAGATGATTAACTAGTTAGGTAATAGCAAGCTATTTGCTGTCATATGAGAATATACTTGGAAATGATTTGGTTCATTTTTATCACATAGATAGAGCGATCATGTCAAGTTTGAACGAGAGGAGAGAGCATTTATTGGGCTCCCACTATGATGGCAGACTTTTTATAAGGGCCTTACTGTCATTTATTCTTTACACGCACCTTTGCGCTGGATCTTATTCTCTCCATTTTACAAATGAGAAAATTGAGGCTCAAGGGGGTTCAATAAATTGTCCTCAGTGTTAAGTGGAGAGTGGTAGTGTGAATCCAGCCCCGCTTAAAGTCCACTGGTCCATAGGGCCTGAAGAACGTTCATAGGTGGCTGGAGGGACCCACACTCTAACTAGGTGACACTTCATCTTTTTAAAGTTTAGAGGCACCAGGGATCTTATAATGCCAAGAAGCATGCTTTTTGCATGCTTTTTCCTGCTTATCCCTCATGTCAGTAATTCTCTGGGGCCAGGACCACATTACAGCAGCAGTAGTTATGCTTGGGGATGAGGGAAAGCTGAGAATTTCTGCTGCAGCATGGCTTTTGTTTTAACCCCTACACAAGTCAATCATTCTGGGAAAGCCACAGGGATATAAAAAAGTAAGTGCTGATAACTCCTGGTCTATCCAACTCAAAGATTGTGAGGAGCAAATAAGACTTTGGGTGCTTAAGTGTAGAGGACTTGGCATCAAAATGACTCTGCAGTCAGTTCTGATTTCCCTTTCTAAACATCTCCTCAGCAGGATGTATAAACACAAGCATGCATCATAAAAACAATCAAGTGCCATCTGTGCCAGCAAAGATGCTACCAGTGATCCCTGTTGAAGAGGACACATGCCTTGAGTGGCCTGAAGTTGTAGACTGGACTTCCTGCTGGCCTCTTGCAGGTTCCAAGATGCACCTTTGTAAGGTGGACGCTGATCATGGGATCAATTGCAAAATAGGCTCAAAGTTATAGCCTTGGCTTCAATATAACCCTCTCACCCCTACATCGCTATTAGCTAAATATCTGTGCATGCAGCTTTTTACACTTAATTACAGATAACACCCATGAGGTCCAAATAAGTATCAATTATCATAGTAAACCAGTGGCTCTCACACTTGAGTGTCCTTGGAATCATCTGGAGAGCCTGTCAAAAGTCGGCTTGCTGGGCCCATGTCCCAGAGTTTCTGATTCAGCAGGTCTGGAGTGCGATCTCAGACTAGGTATTTCTAACTAATCCCTAAGTGATGCTGAAGCTGCTGTTTCAGGGACCACACTTTGAAAGCCACTGTGTTGGGTATTTTACACTCCTAAGCATTATAGCAGTTCTGCAAGCTCCAAATTGTTTGGTATTTTCCCTGGGAAGCACTGAAGCCTGACTGTCATAAGAATGTAATATGTGGAGTTGATTGATCACCCTTACAGTTTCATATCACACCCTGATTTCTCTAGTACTGGGGAAACAGATTGCAGAGTATTTGCATTCTGAAATCAGTTATAGCCAAATGATCCAACTGCTTTTTGAGGGTTGTTAATAGGTGCCTAACATCTTTCCCCACATAGCGATGGAGTTGAGAGGTCATGTCTTTTCCACCGCCTCTAACAGGACACAAAGGAAACATGTACGTGACCAATACATAATGTCAGAGAGAGAGAGAGAGAATAATTCCATAGTAGCCAAAGTATAAAACAGAAAGACCTGAACCAAGGCAGCCACAGGATTTAGTAAGAGAGAAACAGTAGACCTGGAGTGGGCAGGTGGCAGAACAGGTGTATGATGCCAGCTTTAAAATCAGAGCCCAGCACATCTCCCCAGATGGTGCTGAGATGGAGATTTAAAGATGAAACATGGGACAGTGTGATTAAATTATGGTGGAGAGCTTGTCTGGTTGGGGCACCATTTAAAGACCGAGGGTCTCACCTTTATATGTTTTATTAGCAAAGACAGCCATGAGGAAAGCTATTTAGCACACGGCCTTGCTCATTCTAGGTGCTCAGAAATGTTTATTTTTAAAGACATATGAGCTATTTAGTTACAGTCTTTCAGTTCATGTTTGCATGATTATTTTAAAAGCACAGTGATTGTTTTCAAGGGCTTCTCATGCGTTCATTAAAGA
Source organism: Myrmecophaga tridactyla (assembly GCA_004026745.1). NCBI lineage: Eukaryota > Metazoa > Chordata > Mammalia > Pilosa > Myrmecophagidae > Myrmecophaga > Myrmecophaga tridactyla. Next base: position 110,329 of record PVIY010000132.1, on the reverse strand, counting down.
AATATTTACTGAGTACATGCCATGTTTGATCACTCTTATAGTTTGGTCGAGCTGTTATGACAAATACCACACAATGGGTTGTATTGAACGACAGGAATTTATTGTCTCATGGTTTTGGAGGCTAGATGTTCAAAATCAAGGTCTCAACGGGTCAGGTAGTCTCCCAGCCTTCTGTAGCCTTCAGGTGCTGACTTGCCACTATCCTTGGGGTTGCATGGCTTGCATCTCTGCCTCTGTCATATGGTAATCCTTCTCCTTGGTCTCCTTCCATGACCTTCTGTGATTACTGGCTCTACTTACTGTAACCGAATTTTCTTTGCTGTTTAAGGATTCCAGTCATATGGATTAAGGCCTACTGATTCAATTTGACATCATCTAAATAGGATCTTTGAAGACTATTCACAAGTGAGTCCACACCTTAACTAATATTAATGTTGTCAAAATTCCTATTTATAAATGGGTTCATACACACAGAAACATGGATTAAGATTAAGGACATGTCTTGTGTCGGGGTACATGATTTGTACTCCAAGCCTGCTTAAATATCCAGTGGATTAAAAAACAACAGCAACAACAACAACAAAAAAAACACAAGCCACGGTGTCTGCCACCATGAAGCCTTTTGTTTATTAATGAAATAATCTCCAAAATAGGTGATGTTGCATTCCTGCTGTGGAGAACCACTGAATGAGACTGTAGCAATAGGTAAGAGAGAAACCAAACTTGGTCTGGGCAGTTGGCGAGGGTGCTGTGAAATGATACCACTATACTGAGACCTCAATAGTCAAAGGAGAATAGTTTGGTTTCTCACCTGCAGTAGGACTATCTCATTTTATCCTCTCAACTATCCTGCAGGGTTCATTACTCCCAACTGAGTAGAATAAACTGAAGCTAAGCAAGCTCATGAGATATGTCTAAATTCACATGGCTAGGAAATAGCAGAATTTCACCCTTGTCTTCCAAGAAGCTGAATCTCTCTACCTTCAATACCCCATCATTATTGCAAATAAAAAAAAAATACTTGAAGCGACTAATGTTCAAACTGAAAGAGTTCTTAAAGAAAGATAATTCAGGTTTCTTATGTTGTGTGAGGCAACTAAAGAACAGAGTAGAAAGAATGAGTTGACCAGTGTCACATATGGTTTTGGTGGTAGATTAAGGGCTAAGAGATTTCCTGACTCCAATTCAACGCCCTTTGTTATAGCAAGCGTGCCCTGAGTCCTTCACTGAGCCTGGTCTTCTATTCTTTCACACATGCAGGCAATCTTTACAAAGCTAGGGCAGTGGTTCACAAACATCGGCATTTCTCAGAATCACCTGGAGGGCTTGCCGAAATAGGTGGTCTGGCCCCACCACCACCCCAGAGTTTCTGAATCAGCAGGTCTGGGGTGAGGCTGAAGATTTGTTTTCTGATAAGTTCCTGGTGATGGTGGTTGATGGTGCTGTTTGCCCCAGGACCATACTTTACAAACTGCTGAGGTAGAGCACAGAAAAAAGTCTGTTATGGAAGTGGCTCACCCTTTGAAATCTATCAGTATATGGAAGCATCTTGAACAACTTCAAGGCTAGGTAAGTGACTTGCGAGGCCTTGTCAAAGCTCCCTCTTTTTGTTCATGGTTCTTTCTCAACCTGAATTACCTTGTTCTTGTTCTATCTCTTATCCCTATTTCTGCACCCAAATTTATGCATCCTTTAAGATTCAATTCAAATGGTACTTTCTGTTAGAAACTTGCACCAGTCCTCTTCCTTGAACTGGATTTTCTTTTTTGCATGGGTAGGCACTGGAAACAAACTGGAATTTGACATATATTGAACTCATTCATTATCTAGTTAAATCTTGGCTTTGATTTTTAATACTGCCTTCCTATAGTATTGTTACCAGTTCACAGAGATCATGCATAATCCATGTTCTATTCTTGTTCAACCTAAGCTACCAATGTATATTTATTGAATGAAAATACTAAACTGTTAAATGCATTTTTTCACATATTTCCACATTTTAGTACATGAAATAGACTCATGATACAATTTGAGCAGGGATTTTTCACCTTATTTTTAGGAGAAGACAAAGAGACACAAGGAATATAAATGACATTTCCAAGTACCATAACTGTACAATTCAGGGACCCTACAAAAACAATTGGTACAGTCAAATTTGATATTGCAGAGGGTTTAAAATGGTACCATTGGGTGCACAGGTAATTCTGTTGTAGAATGCTTGCCTGCCATATGGGTGACCCAGGTTTGATTCCTGGCCCATGAACCACCACCACCACCACCACCCCCCCTAGAAAAAAAAGGTACTACTGACAATGCTGTGGGAAGGGTTTAGGGAAAACAACAAAAATCATGCAATATGTGGAGCTAATAAGAATGAGAAGCCATTAACAACACTGAAGTGGACTTCAAAGTCTAGGGAGGGTACCATGTGGAAAAGGCCCCAAGACAAGACCTGTGTCCCTGGAAGTTGGAAATTAGCAACCTGTGATGACCTGGTAGGGAAGGAACCAGCCACATGTTCTCCATCCCCTACCCTGAACTCTCACCCTGGCTCCCATGTGTCTAACTCAGCTGGAAGGCAAAAACCAAAAAAGCCTATAGATGTGGTCCCTACACAGCAGAACAGAGAAGGGAGGAGGGCAGGTATGGAAGGACAAATGGAGGGCAGTCAGCACAATGATTCCAACCTCCAATTTCCATGTATTTTCTCTTCAATCCTGCTGCTTCACTGGGTCTCATAAATCTTCCTGTTAAAAATGTCTACCATGTGGAATGTAGATGGTTTATTGATAAAGACAGGACAGTTTAATTAAATTTTAGATGGAATTGCTTTAGAAAAGACTCATTTTAGAACTCACACTTTCAAACAAACTTTCTGCTTTATGGGTGCTAGTTTCTTTAAAAACAATACGAGTCAACAAACCATAACACTGAAAAACTTTTTTCATACTAGCTTATTACAAACTGCCTCACTGAGCAGATTGTACATTTATACTCTACGATAGGACTTAACATGCACTGGGATAATGATAGAAAAATGAAATGAATTTCAACAAATAACCAAAGATGCAGTTTAAAAAGTCTGGAAGAATTCTTGGTACAATAATTTTTTTTTTCCTGTCATGTATATTTTATGAGTCTGAAACAAACTGATTCCAGTAAGTCTTTGGGCTATGGAAGCAGCAAAGGAACAAGATGTAATGTAGCATATCATAATATATGAAGCAATCACTCAAACGTAGCTTGCAGTACATACGTCAATAAACTTCTACTGTATTGAAACTAGTGAAGTATAGGAGATATTCAAGCAGAAGATGTTTATTAAATGCATTTAAAAAATCCATTTTTCTTCAGCTTGCCAAATGTGCCTGAGAGTTATTCCTAATTTATCATAAATAAGCAACCATCAGTATGATAGAAGCAGGGAAAACTGGCTAATTGTTCATCTTATTCTTTTGCACCTTAATGAGATGCCATGGGGATGAGATTACAATGATCATGGTCATAGGGTGGGAGCTTGCCTTGATGCAATGGAGGTAGATACAGTACTAAGAACACGGCAATAGCTTAGCTTCTGCTCCTAGTTCTTCCAGGAGCAAGCTGTGCCGTGTGAGTCCTCAGTGTCTTCAGGGGTAAACTGAGAGAACTAAAATATCAACTTGGAAACCCCTTCTGGAGACAGAGGTTTAGATTATCTGTTATGTTGACAAATCTGTGTACTCTAGATTATATTTCATAATCTCTTCTCTGAGCCAGAAGCTTTCTTATCTCATGGTAGAGAATGCTCACTCCTTGCAGGCATTTGACTGATAGGAACTTATTTCTACCTGTCCCTGAGTGGCTCACTCACAGGGAAAAGGCATTCCATTAGCTTCTGAAGCCAAAAAAAAGATAGCTGTATTTGATTATAAATTGGAGAATTTTGCTGAATATGATTGTTAGTTTTCTATGGTTGCATAACAAATTACCACAAATTTAGTGCATTGAAACAATGCACATTTATTGTATCACAGCTGCTATGGGTCAGGAATCAAGGTACAAATTAGCAGAGTCCTTTACTCAGGGTCTCACAAGGCTAAAAAATGTCGATCAGGCTGTCTACTCATCAGAAGTTTGATTAGGGAATGATCCACTTTGAAGCTCCCTCCGGTTGTCGGCAGAAATAATTTATTTGTGGCTTGCTTCTTTAAGGCAGCCAGAAGGTTTATCTCTCTCTTAAGGAAGAGTTCAGTCTTTCGTTCAAGGACTTCCACCACATCAGGTCAGGGTCACTCAGGATAATCTACCTTTTGATTAAAATCACAAATGCTTTGGACCCTAATTGCATTTACAAAATCCCTTCACCTTTGCCATATAACCTAACTTAATTATGGGAGCAACATCCCATTATATTCAAAAATCTGATCCATGTTCAAGAGAAGGGATTATACAGGGTGTTAGACCAGAGGGTGGGAAAATTGAAAGTCATCTTAGTGTTCCATATGTTAAATTAAAAAAAATTCTATATTCCATTTATTTTTTCAAGGCCACCAATTCTGATTCTAGTTCCTTGCAAAATCATTCATAACTCATGACCCCTATCTTCTGAGTTCTTTTCATGTAGTAGATGTACTCTTGGATTTCTACCTTTTGGTGATATTTTATAATTTCCCTGGTTGATTTCCTCCATGTAGTATTTCTACATATTTTTTAGGAGTATAATGAGCACTTTTAAAACTCCATATTTGTATCAAGCATGTTAACTTATATATAGTAAATATTTGATAATTAAAATAATTGATAATTATTGATTGCTAATATTACACATGTACCTGATTTGTATACAGTTCTTCAGTTCATAAATCACTTTCACATTCTTTATTTCACCTTATGAATCTGTGAGGTGAACACAGCAGAAGGTATATACTGTATTTGTGGTAATTATTACTGAAAATATGGTTTAATTGCCAAAAAAAGCTGTACTTTGAATTAGCTATATTGTGAAATATGTAAATGTGAAAAATTTCTTTTACCTAAATCATACATGCTGTGGCTTATATACTTCACTATTAGTAGAATATTTCCAGAACAGCATTATTCTACTTTTTTGTTTAGTTGAGAAGAATCTCTGTTTTATTAAGATAACACACACATGAAAATCAGCACTTCTGTATTTAAGAGAACAGCTTTGGGAGAGTGATGCCAAATGGATCCAGTGAGAAATAAGAGTATACTAGGCTGTTCTTATTCATAAATGTGTTTTCTCAATTTTGTTATCTCCCAGACATATTCTGAAGTGAAGATATTTGAATAGTATAGGATTATTCAATGTGGCAGAACTAATGTCATGAGAAAATAAATATAAATCTAGAGAGACCCACAAAAAAGCAAATATAAAATGAAAGAGAAACACTTGCCATAGTAAGACCGTGGTTGAAAAGATGTTATAACTTGACCAATGCACATTGTTTGCCTCTCACTCTATATTCAGTTCATTTTTCCCCAAGCATTTTCTGACATACAAAGATGAGCTGGAGAAATGAGAGGAATGTGCCAGAGTTCCTTCCCTTAAAGAGCTTATAGCTGGTTTGGGACCATGTATAATTAACTATCATCATCTGATGAGTCTTTAATTCAAGGCAAAGTTCTGGAACCCACAGGAAGGCTGCTAACCCTCAATGATGGAGGAGATGGCATCATAGCTGAGGGTTAAAAGTAGAGAAAATGAGAACAACATTCTAAGCAGAAGGAATGATATCTTTAAACTAAAAGAGATGTCAGAGAGTTTGAGATATGTTGGCAGATTCAAATAATTTAGTATGGCTAGAGTAAGGATGAATGAAATGGTAAGAGTTTAGACTCAAGGAACAGACATGGGGAAGTGTGTACATGATCATACAGGGCACACTAAGCCATTTAGGCTTCCTAATGAAGACAATGTGGATCCATGACAATGGTTTAATTGTTTTTCAATAAAATTCTACTCTGAAAATAATGGGAAGAAGGATAAATTTTCAGAATGTAAGTGATGGACACAAACACCATCAACAATATGATTGTAGTACTATGAGTAAGATCAGAGTCTTAAAGCACTGATTTTTGGAAAAATTGCATTCAATATTTTTGATGAAGTAAAAAGTCCACAGGATTTAGTGGTAATCTCAATGGGTGTTGGGGGCAGAATTGGGGGAATGGAAAGGAAAAAAGGGGACTTCAAGCTTTCCAATTTGAATAAATTGGTTGATGTTGGAGACTGATAAAGAAACCCAGGAAGAAACAGATATTGCAGGGGGAATAAAGAAATTGTGTTTTGTGATGTCAATCTGAGGACATCTGTGAAACCCAAAAGGAGATGTAAAGTGGGAGCTAGATGTAAAGGTCTGAAGCTTTGGGGAAGGTTTTGTTTAAAGGCAAATTTGGGAATCATCACCATATATGGAGAAAGTTAAATGTCTATATGGATTAGAATACCCCCAAAGTATGCAAAGAGCGTGAAGTGAACAGAACTCTAGGAAGATCAACATTTAAAATTTTGCATGAGGGGTGGGCCATGGTGGCTCAGCAGGCAAAAATGCTCGGCTGCCATGCCGGAGGACCCGGGTTTGATTCCTGGTGCCTGCCCATGTTAAAAAAAAAAAAAAATTGCATGAGAAGAGGAACTGTATAAGAAACCAGAGGAAAATGGTCCTATGGAAATTCTTATCAAGCTGTCATCCTCAAGTGACCTATGAGATTCTTCATTATATTCCGAGGTGCCAATTAGATCATGTTTCTACTCTGCTAAAAGGTTTTCAATGGCTTGCCATTGTATTCAGAATAAGGTTCAGTCTCCTCAATCAGTTTCCACTGAACTGTACTCTTTTCAATATCCAAAATGCGCCAGTTTCTATCTTCTCTCATTCTTAGGGCATGTGCTTTCTTTCTCTGCCTGCACCACTTTCCCCACCTCATTTAACATCAACCATACACCACCACTCCAAATCTTCCTCTCCTATGTGCCCTCATGGATTTCAGAAGGTAGTAGCATATTCAATGGAATGTCTGTGGGAGATGAATATACAGAAGTGTGCTGGGTGGTCTGAGGGAAGTAAGGTAAGACACTGAGGGCCAAGTAACCAGTCTGGAAGCAACAGTAAAAAACACCCAGAGGGGTGGTATAGTCCTGGACCACAGCAGTGTGTCAGTTAGTATACACCTGTTAGATTGCAAAGAAAAGAAACAGCACAGATACCTTAAGCAAATGGAAATTGATAGGAAAACTATTGACTAACTCATTGAATCTATAACATAGCTGGAAAACTAACTAGTCTTGGAAATAGCCAGAGCCTGGGAACTTCCAGAGTCTAGTAAGCACTAGGAACCCTCTCATCAAAGCCCTATGCTGGAATTAAGTTACTAACATAATGATGGTTCACTCTGTTACTTGGTGCAAAAGTCTAGTTCTAGGATGGGAGCACAGGATTGGTCTATCTTAGGTCTCATGTCTGACCCATTCAGTGAAGGCAGAAGGACCATTAAAGCATCTCACTTGCTGAATGAAGAGAAGTAATCCACTTCCTTATCCAAAGAAGGAAGTAATTCCTGGAGGAAAAGTTTAAAAATAGAATGACTATTTGGAAAGGAGATGAGACGCATGCTTAATGTACTAAGGACACTAAGAAATGTTCATTCTAGGGCAGGCCATGGTGGCTCAGCAGGCAAGAATGCTTGCCTGCCATGCCCGAGGACCCGGGTTCGATTCCCGGTGCCTGCCCACATAAAAAAAAAAAAAAGAAATGCTCATTCTACAGTGTGAAGAGATGGCGAAGAATCCATTGTTACAGCTATTAAAAGAAGAAAATTATAAGAACTTATCACTGATCTTACACGAAAAATATTGCTGTATTTGGAATTGAGCTTTATTACAAGAAAAAAAGCAGTGCTTTGTTTTTCCTTCAGGAGATTTTGGTCAAGGTTACTTGCTCACATTTTCAAATTTCACATTACACTTTTCTCCAAATTGTGTTTACTCTAGGGTCACACATAAAGAAGGGTGTGTAGTGATCTACCTGGAAACAAGAAACTAGCTCAACAAGTCTGGGCACTTAAAGAACAGGTGCTCCCCTTGATGTGTAAATATATCACTGCAGTTAATAATACAAAGCTTAATTTTAAAACTCATATCTGGAAAAAGGTATGTGCAATTCTGCTTTAGAAGCTATGCAATATTCTCAGGAAAAGAATTCTGTGCCAGGATCCACTGACATGCAAGGGAAGGATTCCTGAATTGAAAGTCAAGGGTGCTGGCTTGAGAGCCAGTTTTTCTATGAAATACTGGGTGTCTTAGAGCATGTCATTTAATTTCCTTATCTGTTAATAAGCATTTTGATTAGATAAAACCCAAGGGCTCTTCTTATCTTTGAAGTACATCATCCATTTATCTAGATCTTGATATTGACCATTTTATTAAAAATTTTTTGCTTCACAATGTTATTTGCAAAATATACCTCTCATAGTTTCTAGCTATCAACTATAGATAATGGAATCAGCCTCCAGCCAAATAGAGGTGTTCGAATAATGCACTCAAAGTGGTTGAGCTCAAATTCATTTCAACAAACATTAATGAGTACATAAAACATACCAGACATTGAGCTACATACATTGGTTTCAAAAGATTATCTTTACTCCAATAAGAAAACGTTAAGGATAAATGTATACCAAGTTCATTTGAGAAATCCTTTTGGATGTCTAAAGTGGGAAAAACATTTTGTGATAGATGACCTAATACAAGAGATGGGAAGTTATAGAAAAGTTTGTTCATCTTGTTACCTGGAATCTATCATTTCCTTGAAAGGGCTTTCCTTTAGAATGACATATTATCTCTAGAAAACATACTCAATGCACAAGGAGACCCTTAGGATTACCTATAAATAGTGCAAATAATAGCTAGCCAATACTTAGAATTAAATATTTGCCCCAAATTGTCTAGTTCCATATCCTAGGGAAAAAATGTATTCTTTGCATTATATCATGAAAATTGTCCAATCATTATTTAAGAAATTAAATTTCTCAGTGAAAAATATAATCACGTTTCACAATTCAATTTACAGGAATGCCTTGGGAAACCAAGAGAATTTGTCCTGGTTATGCCACATATGAGAGCCGCATGTGTCACAAAAGGAGGAAGGACCAAATATTTTAAGACTATTAAAGATCAAAGTTAGGAAAATCCACATCAGAGTTGCAGTCAGAGAGTGGACAGGAGCAGGACTGAAAATCAGAGAAAATGATTAAGAATGCGAGCAGATTGAATTCCAACCACACAGTATGGGTCAGCAACTGGAAAGGAAGTGACCTTGATTTGCTTGTATTAACGGTTAGCTCTGTGGTATGTGTTTGGTTCAGATTAGACTAACGTGATAGAGCTAATGATAAATTCTCACTCCCTTTTTCTGTGAGGTCTTCTAGACTGGCACATATGGGTTGCAATATTGATTCTCTGCTTCCTAGAAATTAGCAAAGAGAGGGGAAAAAAAGAGCAGTTATGTAACTCCCAGGTCCGTAAGAAAACAAATAAAGCAACCCGTTCTTTTTTTCTCCATGCAAAAAAACGAATCTATTTATATAGTCCTAAAAACATAAAGAGGGCATCATGTATAGAGTATCTAATGTTTTCATCAACATTCTTATGTAAAGGAAATGCTGAGTTTCAGTTCTCTTTCCTGTAACATTCCTGTTTTCTCTACTTTCTAGAGAATTTTTGGTGGTGTGTAGCAGTCTACTTCTTTTGTTGGAAATAATAGCACAGGAGATCCTATACCTAGCTAGTATAGATGACTTCTAGACTACAAGCTGCTTGAGGTTAAAGAGAATATCCAGTGCTTTTATCACTGAATAGCCCTGTGGCTTCAACCAAGTTATGAACTCCAGTACAAATGTTGGGAAGTTTAGCTAATGTGTATGCATACACATATATATGCACACCCACCTCTACATAACCATTTTGAAAATTATAAAATAGTATATAGGCTACAAATATTTATATATTCAGACAATACCGCCTGATGACTTGAAACTGTCTTTCCTGTGTCATGCCTCTGATAGCCAAGAGAAAATTATTTTATAACTGGATTTTCTCCACGATACATTTCCTCACACTTGCCCACACTGAAACTCATCTGCCACTTTTCTGCCCACTCACCCAGCATTGATCAATCTTTTTCTGCCCTCTATCCTGTCTGCTTGATGTCTAATTCTATTTAATAGCATGTTTAGGATTGTCTGCAAACTTGGAAATACCATGGTCTGCCTCCCTCTTCCGAATTAATAAGTAAAATAAGAAATAAGATTCATCCTCACAAATATTAAGCAAAACACTCACTTATTCTTAAGCATCTTTAAGGAACATGTTTTCATTGTCCAGAGTGGATTTTTATTCTTTTTATTTAGCAGTCTTGTGATAAGTAAGATTTTAGTAATTTTAGATTTATTAAAATACTTTCAAAGCAAAAAATAAAATTATAGAGTGGCAAAATGTCAGATCTGAAAATGTCATGGAAGGCTTCTAATTGAACACAACCCTATGAATTTACCGTGATGTCCCAAGTTTTAAAAGGCAGTGTCAGAGAGAGAGAGCGAGAAAGATTTAAAAAAAATTTTTTTTAAATGAGAGAGATGCCTTTATTTTGATATAGAAGGGAAACAAATGAGCAGATCCAACTCTAGTGCCTTTGTTTTGGGGATGGGGTAGAGGGTGGCAGGTGAATAAACTGCATGCATGTGAATATTTAGTGAAATTTGCCACCTTTTCTTGCATCAGCTGCTGTTCCCTGCTATGATGGAAGAATTCCCAAGGATCCCTGGTGATACCAATCCCCCACCCAGTCATGCATAACCTGTCCTCTCTTCACCTCTGTCATGGTCAACCTTCTAGGAAACCCTGCAGAAAATACAATTCCCCACATATTAACCTTTGTCACCCATCTAATTCACCAGGCTGGAATATTTGGTACTAAGTCAACATTTCAGTTGGGGTCATGGCTGCATGGCACAGAACTGCCTCACCTCTGTGAGTGTTCTCTTCAGTGGGCCTTGGAGATTTAGAGCACAGCATGTATACTACATGAACTCATGCTCATGGATTAAGCTTTTGACCTCCACTGCAAAACACCAGGTTCCTAGGAGGCTTCAGACACAAATTGCATTATATGAAAGCATGTCAAATATGAATGACAATCTTTATTACTATTGCAGTAAATATCTTATTAGTTTAACAAAAAAATATAGAGAGAACAGCTGCTTCACTTACACCCTCTAGAACTGAACTAAGATCTGCAATACCACTAGCTCACGTTTGTTTCTGCCCAGGATCCACCAAAAGTCAGAATGAAAGATAGAGCTCTCTGGCCTGAATCTTTTGTCTCATAATCAAATACCAATTGATGAGTATCTAACTAGGGTTGTAAGTGACTCCTTCATTTAAGGACAGTTGGAGATATATTTATTTCTGTGCATTTGGTAGCTTATAAAGGAAGAGAGGGTCACCCCTGTTTTTGTTCACTTCACTAAATCCTCCATGTACTTCTGTGTAAGCAATATCTTTCCAGCGTAGTATCCTAGAAGACTTTTTTAGGTTCCTCAGTATTTTCCCTTCTATCTTAGAGGGAAAGTCTTGAAAAAAAAAAGCTCCAGTTTCCTTGCATTTTTCCAGTTTTCTTGCATTTTCAAAGTACTTTCATAGGTCATGAAGTGCTATCAAATCTGCCATCATACTGAATCTACACAACATCCAATAAGTTATGTGGAAGGACAGTACAATCCTTATTTTATTAATAATAAAAACAACAACAACAATAGGTATCTTTTAAGGCATTAAATAGTTCCTCTAAATGTCCAACTCTGTTTTTCCCAGTTAGGTAAGTTTGAATGTCTCCTCACTATCTACTAAGTAAAATATTTAACAAGCATTATGGATTAGAAAAGGGCTTTCCATGATATTGTAAGTCAAGCAACATGAATTTGATGGGTTTTCTACATTTTCCACCTCAGCACCAGCATAGGATTGCAGTAGCTCGGACAGGAGTTGATGAAGTGCTGTGTTTATATTTTAAGCTATATTCCCTTTTGAAAGCAAAGACTCCAGAGAGGAAGCAGTTTGCTGTGTAGCTGCCTGACTGACAACCAGCCAAGCAAGAATTTTGTCAGTTCAGAATGATTGTGACCTGCTTTCCTTCTGCATGCATTTTCCTATCTCCTTTGAAGAGCGAATTAGTGAACAGAAACCATTTCTTTGCTGCCACCTCTGTCTGGGGACTTGTGTTACTGGCACTATTGTTTAGCTCCAGTTCTCTGTTCCTTTCCAGGTTGAGACAATTCAGCAGTCACCTCTCTATTTGCCAGAAAATTAATGCTATATACATTCTTCTGGGTTTCTAATGTCAGAGGCTTTCTAGATAGAGACTCTTAAACCTATTCAGCTCCTCCAAAGGTGAATCCAATATCAGCTATTTCTGCAGTCACCCACCTTCTTTTGTACCAGGACATTTCATGTCAATTTTTACCTTTGTAAAATAGAATTTTCTGCCATCATTCCATTATCAGATCTTGTGATATATCTAACCAATAGAACTCTGTTTCATCTGTGAAATGGGTTTGAGAAGACCTGCCTTCCTTATCCTTTTGCTATGCCTTTTTGTTATGCCTGAACTATGGGTTGGCCTGCAGAATAATTCTCCTTTCTGGATCCGCCTTCACAAGGTACTCCTGTATAAACATATGCAAATATATTGGCATGTACCAGCATATATATCTTTAAAATATAATCATTGCCAACAGCATTTTGATCAACAAGAAATTATTGAATTGGAACCAGAAGCAAGGTATAGAGGCTGGCTGAATTAAAAGATGTAGAGCGATCCCTCTGCCCTCAAGATGCTTAAAGTACAGAGGTTGAGAGTATGGAATCCAGAGCCTCTGCCTGAGTGTGAGCTCTGGTTCTGCCACTTACCAGCATGATGACTCTGGGTTACCGTGTGCCTTAGTACCCACACCTACAGAATAGTGACAGCAATCATCACTAATCCACAGTTAATTGAATGAGTTAATTTGCATCAACATGTTGAAGAGCATCTAATGTACCACAAAAACTACGTGTTTCTTAAATAAATTTTTAAAAAGGTTCTAGTAGAGGAGACATATTTCATATAATTGCAGTACCATCTAGCAATTGCCAGGAGAAAGTAGGTATAAAGTGCTAGGTAACCGAGAATGAGTCTCCTGGGTAAGCATGAAGGGACTCATGTCTAGAGAATTGCCCATAAGGTAGTGGGACTGGGTGACAGAGACCTGGGAGAGAGTTTGAGAGGACAAGAGTGAGCAGGAGAGCAGTCTCTTCTTTCCATGATAGGACATCAGACTCCATCCTTCTCTTTCAACGACAGGCTCTTAATTTCTGCTTTAAAATGCGAAGTCCAAGGGAAAGTGATCGCTTAATTTGTTGTTTGCTCAAAAAGAAAATTTGACTGAAGATAATGCTGGCATACCCAAAGGCTGCATGTCTGTAAATATCTACCAGTGCTATTCTTGAATATTGACATATGTCCACATTCTACAGAATGATGCTTTTGGAATCTGATTAGAGATAATGGAGCCCAAAATGTGACCCAGAATGAAGTCATTCCCAGGGGCTAACAGTCCTTGGTACCCACGCAGAGGGGCCCAGTCTGACTCAGATGTCACAAGCCTTCCTGCGGATGAGCGTGTATGAGCTGGTAATAGAAATATTGGCAGGCTCAGCAGCTCCCTTTCAAGGGAGGCCCATCTCAAAGAGACGAATGACTTTGGCACTTCCTTTGAAAAACCTACAGGTAGATTTGGAACAATGGCTCCTGTCTCATGTAATTGTTCCTTAAACAAGTGCTTTCTAGATTGGAAAAGTGATGACTTTATTTCATTTTATTTTTAGAAAAAAAAATCACTGAGCACTGGATGCCGAGGACAGCTGGAGTGTGTGGGACGTGGGACGCTATTTTTTCCTTGCTGCTTTGGGAACCAAACAGATGGGTGGCTACTTGATTATATCAGGGTCCATGTTTGGTACAGTCCAGCTGTTGACCATGTGATCACATTTACTATGGGAAAAGAGGAGAATTTCCCTTTTGTTTTCCATTTTCCCTTTGGTCCCCGGCCTCTTAAATTGTGTTCCTGGGCTGCTGAAAGCACATCTGCCTACTTCTCTCTGAAATATGCAGCCATGGATTCTCTATGGGAAAAGAATTTCCAAACACTTTTTGTAAAATATGCAAAGGGACTTTGCAGCATTCAGGTAACTTGAGCAGATTGTAGGGTTTCTAAATGAAGCAGTGCAGTGTATTTTCTGACTAGATTGCCAGGTAAAATAAAACAGAGGTCTCAGAAGAGCTTGGCATCATGATGCAGAGAAGTGATGCTCCTGAAACCACTGGAGGAATATCTGAGATGATTCATTCCTCCTAGCAGTAGATGGTTCTCTGCTGCCTGATGGAAACCTGATGATGAAAAGGTAACACTTTATATGGATATTAGCACTTTACAGTTTGCAGAGAGCTCTATATTTTACACATCATAAATGTGATTTCACAAACTAAATGCCAATTACTGGGGCCTAGTTTCTTCTCAAGACTGCCACACTTTTATATGTAGGCAAAACAGTTCATGGCTGATGAGATAGAAATTGTGATAGGGTAAACTCTGAGTGCATCCTTTCCCTATGACCCACAAACAACCCTATGCTCCAACTAGATGTGTCAGCTTGGCATCTGGGATGGATGACAAGTGTGGATGAACTCCCTTCTTTGGAGGCACTTGAGGTAAAATATGTCCTCTGGCAGATAGTCACCTTCTGGCACATTCCTTCCACTTCTGCTCTAGACATATGGAAGCATTCACCGAAGACAGTTTGGCTAAAGAATGTACATTTTATGGCACCTTTCTCACCCCCACTGGTACCTGTTCTTGGTAGGGAGGTAGGGAGGTCCTTCTACTACAACATAAGAAGGGTTATGTGTAGACCATCTCCCTGTGTTGGCTGCTGAGCAAGACCCACTGGCCATTGGGGACCAACAGCCGCAAATGAATCTGACCATGCTTTGTCTCTTCTCAGTATTTGCAAATGTTGTCTCTCTCAATGCTTGTATGAGTCATGCTGTTGTTGGCTACCCTGACACCTGCAAAGCACGGAATGGACTGGGATGCTAGAACCGTAGTTCCTGATGGTAGGTATCATTATTCTCTTGCTACTTTTCATGCAGTGAGACTCCTCTCCTTGAAGTAGTAATTGGTGTCTCTCTTCTGCTCCAACGGAAATCTATTCCTACAATAGAATCTGAGAATGCATAGGTGACAAGAAGCACAGCATGGTGAAATGATTGCAAGAAAACTTGGATTCTGGTCCTATCTTTCTGAAAAAGCCTGTCTGAGCCACAGTCTACTGATCTATTAAATGGGGATTGTATTCATTTTTGTCTACCTCCCAGGTGTGGTTGGGTCAAAGGATATTGCATATAAAATTATTAAGTTTTATGTACAGTGATTAATAATATTAGTATATTAGTTTAATGCTGACATACTGGCAGGCATATTTTGATTTTATATTGAAACTTGATCAAACAATAATCCTACCTCCTTCAGAAAGGAAGATCACTTTGTATTGCATCTCCTTTGGCATGTCCCTTAGAAAGTTCCTAAACAAAACCACTTTAGACAGAATTCTGCCTCTGTGGTTCTTTATGCTTTACTTGTTCTTTTCCTCCCTTTTATTTTCTCATTGAATCCTTACAGTGTTTCTATGACGTAGGTAACCTCACTGTCATTATTCCTTGAGAAACTGAGTATTAGGGGTTTAAAGTTTGCTCAAGGCCTCATTTAGTAACAGAAAAAAACAGAACCCAAGTCTTCTGACCCCAAAGCCCGATGCAATTTCGAGTGGCTCTATTGTGGGAAATAAGTACATTTGTTCACCCTCCACTGTGGGAACCCTTGGAAATCTTTTCCTATCTCTTTTCACCTAAGATTTCAGCTCTGGCTTCCCAAAAGTCCCAGTGAGAAGGTGACTTGAAGCCAGTTTTGAGTTTTTGTAGAAACTTCTCCAGTACGAGGCAGGTACTCAGGGGTGGGTGCAGACTTGATTTTATAAGTACATCTGTTCTGTTTATTTTTGCTTCTTTGCAGTATTATCAACTTCTGCTCCATATGGGTGATCCATATTGTGCCTGGGTGAAATGATACCACATTATGCTTTTATGCCTTTATCATCAAACACTACTCATGAAAAAATCACCAGGTTTGCCTAGGTTCATCTGTTCAATTTATTTTTCCCAAACTTTATTTTGAATAAAACACCTACGGTAAATGTGATTTATGTAAATGAATAAAACAAAACTGTTATATAAGCTTTTTTGACATCATTCAGCCCCGTTCTGTCAGGGTGCCACCATATAAGTTCCTCTGGCAGCATGCTTTCCATAAGATTATATTATTTCTGAAATCGAAGAGCCGAGGAGATAAAACTATAATATACTTTCAAAAGCTTTAATTTAATTTTTTTTCTCTCCTCTCCCCAAGCTCCCCATATGGAGGAAATCCAATATTTTAAAAGAAGCTTTTACTTATGAGAATCTTTCAGCACTGTTCCAAGCGCCTGTAGCTATTCCTTTCTCTCATACTCTCTGCATTTCTCTATTTTTCTCACACCTCAATTTTATTTAAAGAATAGCAATCCATCTTTCCTTCACCCCCCACCCCCCCACCCCACCTGCTATTGTTGTATTTTCTTGCTTTCTATTCCCCTGGGACCCTGAATGCAAGTGTTTTCATTTTCTGAGCTTGTGCTAGGGGCCAGATTCTGTGCCCTGGATTTAGGCACATTATCTCATTTAGTCCACACAACCAGCAGCTCTGGGAGGCGTTCTTATCTCCACTGGGCAGATGGGGAAGGAGGCTCAGAAAACCAAAGGGCCAGACCAGCTCAAGGGCACAGGCTATGCGCTCTCGGCATTGAACTTGTGGGATCCTACACTGACGCAGGCAGTTTGGAAGGGAGAACGGCTTTGTAAGCAGGCTCACTAGGACAGCAGCTGTGGGGTGCGGCTGATACCCTGAGGTGACAGGAACTCTCGCTGGTGGAAGCATGGACTAGCTATGGCTCACCGCAAGACAGAATGGCGGAATCCTTGCAGCCTGAAGTAGCTTCCAAGGCTGTCAAGATCATCCTGTGCTAGCTCCTCAGGTTGTTTTTTTCTTTCTCCTTAAAGCAGTTTTATTGAGCTATATTCACATACCACACAATTCATGCAAAATGTACAGGGAGTGGTTTTAGTAGAATTGCAGAGTTATGCATACATCACCACAATTAATTTGAAAACATTTTTATTACTCCAAAAAGAAAAACCACATACCCCTTAACAGTCACATCTCAATCCCTCCATCCTTCCCTATCCCTACATAAGCACTAAAATCCTTCTGTTTCTATAAATTTATTTATATTTACATTTTATGCAAATGCAATCATAGCATATGTAGTACTTTGTGTCTGGCTACTTTCATTTAGCATAATTGTTTTTTAGAATAGTGTTATGTTTTTAATTTAAAAAGTTGTACATTTACATAAAAATCATGTAAAATACAACATTCCCATATACACCCCCTTTGTTGACGTTTTGCACTGGTATGGTACCCTTGTTACAATTGATGTAAGAATATTAAAATATTACTGTTAACTACAGTCTGTAGTTTGCATTAGCTGTATTTTTCCATGTACCAGCATATCATTAACACCTTGTAAATTCATTAAAGAACATTCTTACACTTGTACTATTAACCAAAGTCCATCATCTACCATAGTGTTCGCTGTTATACAGTCCCATATTTTATTCTCTAATTTTCCATCTAGTAACACACATCCCAAAACTTCCCCTTTCAATCATATTCACACACATAATTCAGCACTGTGAATTATACTTATAGTAATGTACTACCATCTCCACTATCCATTTCCAATCAACTTAATTAGAAATTCTACACTAATCAAGTCTCAGCTCCCCATGCTCTACCACCCTTCTATCCCCTGGTAACCTACATTCTAGATTCTAACTCTGTGAGTTTGCTTGTTATAATTAGTTCATATCGGTGAGACCGTACAATATTTGCCCTTTTCTGTCTGGCTTATTTCACTCAGCATAATGTCCTCAAGGTTCATACATGTTGTCCTATGCATCATGCCCTCATTCCTTCTTAGCATGGCATACTATGCCATCATGGGTATATACCATACCTACGATGCACACTTGCTATGCTTCCATCTTTTGGCAATTGTGAATAATACCGCTGGGAACATTGGTGTTCAAATGTCTGTTTGAGTCCTTAGTTTCAGTTCTTCTGGGTTTATGCTAGTAGTGGGCTGCACCATTTTACATTCCCACCAGCAGGGAATGGGTGTTCTAATTCCTCCACATCTTCTCCAACACTTATAGTTTCTGTTTGTTTGTTTGTTTTAGTAGTGGCCATTCTTGTATATGTGAAATGATCTTTTATTTTGATTTTGATTTACATTTCCCTAATAGGCATGGTTGTTGGGCATCTTTTCATGTGCTTTTCGTCCATTTGTATTTCTTCTTTGGTAAAATGTCTATTCCAGTCTTTTGCCCATGTTTTTTTTTGGCATGGGTAGGCTCAGGGAATCGAACTTGGGTCTCCTGCACGGCAGGCAAGAATTCTGCCACTCAACCATCGTTGCACCACCCTTTTCCCCATTTTTTAATTGGACTGTTTGTCTTTTTATTTTTCAGTTGTAGGAATTCTTTGTATATTTTGGATATTAAAGCCTTATCAGCTATGAGGTTTCAAATAGTCTTTCTTATTGTGTAGGCTGCCTTTTCACTTTCTTGACAAAGTCCTTTGAAGCACAGAAGTTTTAAATTTTGAGAAGGTCCCATTTGTCTATTTTTGCCTTCATTACTTGTGCCTCAGGTATAAAGCCTAAGAAACCATTGTCTAGCACAAGATCCTGAAGATGCTTCCCTGTTCTTTCTTCTAGGAGTTTTATGTTCCTGATTCTTATGTTTAGGTATTTGATGCATTTTGAGTTAATTTTTGTATATGGTGTGAAATAGAGGTTCTCTTTCATTCTTTTGCATATGAATATCCAGTTTTCCCAGCACCATTTGTTGGAGAGACTATTCTTTCCCAATTGAATGGACTTGCAGCCTTGTCAAATATCGATTGGCCATAGATGTGAGAGTCTATTTCTGAGCTCGCAATTCAATTCCATTGGTTAATATATTTATCTTTAGGTAGGTACCATGCTTTTTGACATCGTAGCTTTGTAATGTTTTAAAGTCAGGAAGTGTGAATTCTCCAACTTTTTTCTTTAAAAAAAAGATCTTCTCTGTTGAGAGATTTTTGCTGGCTGGTTCAGTGGCTTTACCTGTAGGTGGTCTGTTGCAATCTTCTATTTCTTCTAGAGTCCAAATAAGTAGAAGTCAGTAGGTTGTTCATGAGTTTTTAGGAATCTGCCCATTTCATCTAGGTTGTCTAATTTGTTAGCATACAGTTGTTCATAATATTCTCTTAAAATCCTTCATTTTTTAGTAGAGTCAACAGTAGTGCCCCCCTCCCATGTCTGATCTTATTCATTTGCATTTCTCTCTTTTTTTTTATCAGTCTTGTCCCGACCTGCGGGACATTCGAATCTGGACCTGAAAAGGGGAGTGGGAATGAAGGGAGACAAGAGACACAAGAAATGGAGACAAGACAGGGTTCTGATCAAGTCTCGTTTATTGGGAGTGGGCTGAGGGTATATATACAGAATAGAGAAGAGGAAGTAGGTAAGCGTTGACGTGGCTAAACTCTATGCTGCTATAGGCAGATGATAGGGAGATATAGAAAGCCCCAAGGGAGCCAGCTGGTCAGCTGATTTACGGGAAGCTCAGGGCAGAGACAAAGAAATCAAAACTTAACTTGGTTAGCACTTAAGATGGAGTCAGGATATAAAATAGCTGACAGCTAATCCATGCCTTGAGTCGGCTCTCCACAAGTCTAGCTAAGGGTATCTCTTTGGTTTGGGAAGTTTAATCCATTTTCTGTCAATATTTTTACTGTAAAGGCAGTACTTACTTCAACCATTTTATTCTTTTGTTTTTATATGTCATATAAAATTTTTATTTCTCTTTTTACCCTCTTAGTTATACACTCTCCTCTAAGTCTCTCCTTCCTGTCTTTTCCTTTCAGGAGAACTCCCTTTAGAATTTCTTTTAGTGCAGGCCTTTTATAGATGAACTCTGTCAGTTTGTGTTTATCTATGAATATATTAAGCTCCCCCTCCTTTGTGAAGGCATCTTTTCAGATAAACAATTCTTGGCGGACAGTTTTTCCTCTTTCAGTACCTTAATATATCATACTGTGCCTTCTTGCCTCCATGTTTTCTGAATGAGGAATTGGCAATCAATCTTTTTGTAATTCCCTTGTATATGACAAATCATTTTTTCCTTTCTGCTTTCAGACTTCTGTCTTTATCTTTGGCATTTGCCATTTTGATTAGCAAATGTATAAGAGTAGGTTTCTTAAGATTTACTCTGGAGTTCATTGCACTTCTTGGACATGTATATGTATCTTTTTCCTAAGAGTTGGGGAATTTTCAGCCATTATTTCCTCAAACATTCATTCTGGCTCTTTTCCCTTCTCTTCTTCTTGGACATCCATGATACATATGTTTGTGCACTCAATGCTGTCATTCAATTCCCTGAGGCCCTACTCAATTATTTTCCATTCTTTCTTTATCTGTTCCTTTGTATTTCAATTGTCCTCTTTTCTAGTTCACTTATTCTTTCTTCTGTCTGTTCAAATCTGCTTTTGTATGACTCCAATGTATTTTAATATCTTCTGTTGTCATTTTTATTCCCATAAGTTCTATTTAGTTTCTTTTCATGCTTTCAACTTCTTATTTATGCTTACCCAGTATCATCCTTTATCTCTTTAGCCATATTTTCCTTCATTTCCTTGAATTGATTTAGGAAATTTGTTTCAACATCTTTCATCCTTTGTTCCAAATTCTGTGTCTCCTGTGAAGTTGCAATTTGTTGCTTTGATTGTGCCTTAGGTTCCTATTTCTTAGTACCTCATAATTTTTTTGCTAATGTGTAGGCATCTGATTATCTTGATGAGTTTACTCTGAAGATCAGTTATTCTCTCTTGCCTAGGCTTTTGCTGTTGATCAGCTTTGTGTTAAAGCTCTTCTTTGACACTTGGTTCAACTTATTCTAGACCTTTAGAATTGCCTGTGTTTGATTAGATTTTGTCAGTTCTTCCTTATCTGATTGTTGCCCTGGTTATACAGTACAATTTTTAAGGTTTCAGTATTTATGCAATTGTTTCATCCCTACAAGAAAGCTTCCTTTACTCTGTTCCTTCTCTAGTAATCTTGATCTGTTCTGTTTGCGTTTGTTGTTTTGCCTTTGTATTTTTTTTTTTTAACTCTCCTTTTGTGGCCTCTAGGTGACTTTTCCTGGAAGGAAAATTCTGGGAGATATGTCACCTCCCAGAAGTTTTGCCCATGTCAGTATTTCCCAGTTGAAACACAGCCAGGGCCCATGAAGGTACACAAAACGGTTACAGAAAGCCTGAAAGAGAGGATGAGGAAAGACACCCCAAATTCTTTTTTTGATGGCTCCCCAAAGTTGTGCTTTTTTGACCTCCCCAGCAGATAGTACTCTTTAGCAAACTGTTCCCCACAAGTCTAAGGAAGCCCTGCATCTTTAAACCTCCGCAGCTTTTGCCCTTGTTGGGGGCCAGATTGAAACAATGGCTGGGTAGTCCCTGTTCAGGGTCAGCTAAAACAGTGATTCAGAGCTGGAACCCAGTGATCTAAATTCACCATTCAAAAGCCATGATTAATACTAGTTCATTGCCCCCTCTCATGCCACCCTATTCCTGGTGAAAAGAGCTTCCATGTCCCTTTCCATTCACAGCAGGGAACCATGGACCATACTCAAGGCAACATATCTCAAGAGTGGGGGAATTGGGCATTAGCAGCTACTGCAAATGAGTTACTCACAGTTCTTCATTGCAGTTTCTCAGTGTCTTCATCCCATTCTTCGCTGAATACTTTGCAGTGTTCCCCTGGCCTCCAGAATCCTAGAACAGCTGTTTCAGACAATTTCTGCCTATCTACTAGGTGCTTTTTTTGAGGAATGAGTCCTGGATCTCCCCACTTTGCCATCTTCCCCAAAAGTTCCTAGCCCTTCATTTGATACAGTGAGAAAACCAAGTCCCAGAGACAGGGTCACATCTAATGATGGGTAGTGCTGTCCAGAACTTTGGACTCTGTCCAGCATGCACTTGCTATAATAAAATACTCAAACTAACACCAACAGATACCTCCCCCCATGAAGAAATATACCATTGATTATTTTCACTAAATATTAATTCATAAAATCTTATCAAAGCAGATATATTATCTCTCATGAGGCAATAAATATTTACATTTAAGACAGTCTATATAAGTTTATGTAAATTATATATTATTCAAATATAAATTGTCATTATAGTAAATGTGAGCATTTTTTTTTCAAAGTGAATCAAATTTAGTCTTTCCCTTATAAATAAATGCCAAAAGCTTTGGGTAATTTTTGCTCTTTTTCTTATGTTTGTTACAGGATTTGTATGAAAACAAAAGTTGGACCTGCAATGTTTTAAAGAACTTCTCTATTTGAATTCTCAAACAGGTCACAGATATTTTCATAAATTTCAGCCACAATATTCAAATACTAACTCTTTAGCCCTGCGATTTTCATGTGGATTACTCATCAGGAGATGCACTCTCATTATAGTAATTCCAGAGGCTCTAAATCCCTGGGAAATTGATAGTGACAGCTCCCTTTATTCTAGTTTGCCTGGAACCAGGATCAAATCTAGTGAATATTTTTGAAAATCTCTCTCACTGCACAAAAACAGGCAGCTATAGTAATGGGTGCTTTTAGTAGAGTAGAGCTGGGAGCCTGGTTCATCCTTTCTGTGCCATAAAATGATGTGAAATTAGCCTAGCCTAAAAGGCAGTCATGAGTACACTAGTTCCAATCTGTACCGCATTTGTCAAATGGTAACTGCAAAGAGTAATTGTAGAGTCAGTTACTGCCAAGCTTATATCATAAGCATTACTGTTTTAATTCTTATTTCATTTGTTCATAATTCATGCTCAGCATTAGTGTTAGGGGATCTGTTTTTAATTTTGGAACAGAGCTTCTATATTGCCTTCATTCTCCCCCTTTTGCCATATTTCTACTGCAGGGAAAGGAATGTGCTTTCATTGCTTAGCTTGAGACCAATTATTTGAAAGTCGCTTTGAAGGGGTCTGAGTGGTGTGAGATATACCTGAGTCAATATTTTTGGGTATGGGAGTGAGACAGCAATCTGCACTTGCTGCCACTTCTCCCAGTGGAAATGGGCTTGTTTTCCTTGAACAGCCTAAAAACATGGCTGAGAACTTCTCTCTAGCTTGGATATGGGGAAAGGAGCAATATAAAGTAATTTCTTTTTAAAGTGAAAATTCTTTGTCATTATAACTGCTAGCTAAATAAGGCATTTTTTTTTCCTCCTGCAACAATTGGCATTTGGCAATTAACGATGCAACACCTCACCAAGTGATTCTTCACTGCCTAGACAATGAGGGCTTTAAGACATTGGAATTATTGAGACCATTCAGAAACTTTTGCCTGATTTAAGGGCATGGATTATCAATCGCAAAATTTACGGCTTTGGAGAGAGAGTAACTGGGAAATGGCAGAGACAAACTTTTGGATACGGAGTTGTAGAGATGACTCCAGACTACAGTTGCAACGATGACTCCTGTTTGCACTCACATTTTAACAAGTATAAGCTTCAGCATAGTTCTCATGCAATACGTGGATGGGGGGACCTAAGTTCAGGGAGGTCTGGTGACTTTCTCAGATTGCTCTTAGCAACTTCCAATATCCTCATTTTCAGGTCATTGTTCTTCTCTTTCCCAAAACTTTTTTGATTTGCAGCCATTTTGCTTCAAATTTGGTGCTAGGCCCATGAAGAGAGATTATTGGACTGCTTTGTTATTCAATGTTCTCCCACAGGGAATTATCAGAGGCTTTTTGGTGCTACTGACTGTAAGATTTATTCAAACAGACCCAGTCATTAGTTAAGGTCTCTCTTACATTGTGTCCCTGAAGGCAAGGAATGAGCCATGCTTTTGAATCTAGTGACACTGATCAAATACTTCAGTCTCTCTGCAAGTGGAGTTTTCCCAGAGTTTGGAACAGGAGAAAAAGACTTGTTCTCCTCTAATAAAAGACAAACCAACAAATGAGTACCTGAACTTTCAAATGAAAACTTCTATCTATTGGCTGATGGCTGGAATGTGATAGAATAACACTGTGAGGCTTGAGAGAGTTATTTAACCTCTCTAAGCATATTTCATTTCCTAAAAAAAAAGAGTATGATTGTGTTTAACCTGCCATGTTCTTCTTAGAATTAAATATGCTAAGTTGACTCAAAAATGGCAGCACTTTTACCAGCACAGCGAGGAGCTGCCTAGAACTTTGAGGTTATGTTGCCTACATCAACTGACCCAACCTCTTCCTTGACTGGTGTTGCCTTCCAGTTGATGCTGTCAAAACTGTTCAGGCAAGAAGCACAGATCCTGGGAATTTTCCTCATTTCCATATTCCACATTCTATACCCCTTGCCTAAAGCCTAGGGATCCTATTTCAGATATAACCCTATCCCCATTATCAAATTCATCCTTGAGTTTTAGGGTCTCCATCATCTCATGTCCATGCAATTACAGTTGCCATCAGTTTCTTCCTCATATAACATGTTGAGTTACTCCCTGGGTCTCATTTGTCTTCGGGATGAGTGTCACCTTCATGAGCCTGGCATACATTGATGGTTTCACTTTCAATCTGTCCCTGACTCTCTGCTTTCTGGTTCCTTTACGATACTCACACCACTGCCATAGCAAATGTCTATTCCTGAGAGACCTTTCTCTTCTTCTTCTCCTGATGGCTATCCATCCATCCTTCAAGATTTTGTTTAAAACTCACCTCCACTTTACCTTGCAACATGAGATAGCGTTTGTGACTTCTCCCTTGTTATATGACCTTATAACAATTAGAGCAGTTATAGCCTTTTATTTTAAATATCTGCATTGTAACCTCCAACTCCAGACTGTCAACTCTATAATGGAGTGATTCTATCTAATTCACTTAATGAATAAATGAAAGAATCAACCATTGAATATAAAAAGGTTGAACTATTGTCTACCAAAGCCCTTTCCATGATTTTTGAATTGGGTCCTATAAAGTTGCTCTGGAAAGTGTTGAAATTCAATATTTTCTTTCTTATATTTTCTCTTATTTAGTGGATATTTCAATTGCTGTTACCATTCCTCTTCTAATAATTTTATGATCATGTAATACAATTAAAGTAATGGTCAATTCCTATAACAAGTAATTAAATGTTAGTTAAGAACAAGTACAACTATTGTTACTACCTCATCTACCGCATTGCTTCCACTAACTGATATTAGCAGCTTCAATTTTTATCACAATTTTTTGAGACACTAAGCAAGATACCATTCATATCTCACATAAGAAGCTCAGGAGGTAAATATTGTGATTACCATTTTATAAATGAAAAAGGTATGATCAGAAGAGTGAAAACATGTTTGCAGGCCTCACAGCTAGTAAGTGACAAAGTCAGAGCTAGGTAGGAAGTACTGGAGATTCCAGTCCTCTTGTGCTAAAAATTCTCTGCTTCATTTTAGGTGACCTTTCTGTGAACCTCTTTTTTACCTGTATTCAACTTTCTATTTTTCCATAAGCAGATTTCAATCTCTATTCTTTAAATTTTCTAACTTTTTTGTAATGTGCACATAGTGACATTTTTCTCTGTCATTCTTTTCTTTAGAGATTTTCACTTTTCGTTTTATCAAAATCCTTTGATAATTCTCTCTGGTTGTCTTTCTTCTTTTCTGTCTATTTTCCATCCATATTTTAAGGTCTGCATTAGATAATAAGTTATGGAAACTGGATATATATAGTAACAACTTTTCTATTTGCTGAGGATAAAAATTTGACCTCAACTTATGGAGATGAATAAGTAAGACTTTTGTATCACTTAATCAAGTAACATAGATTAAACACTCTGAAATACCAGGTTGCAAAATACAATGCTTTATAAAATAATCCTAGGCTCATTTTGGTTTCTTACATAATTGTACTTCATTCATTTCATGTAACGATGATGTCCAATGATGGAAGTTTTACCTTGACCAAAGTATGAGGCTACAAGCAAGGAACCGGGATTCACTGTGTTCAAGGAAGACCTTTCCTCCAACTTCAAGGAGAATTTCAAATGGTTGCATCTCAAAGAATATAGTTGCTTTTATCTGTTCGTAATTTGAACTTGCCTTCTATTTTGGGAGATCATGAAATCTTTTCCTGTTCCATTACTGAGGTGTGTGTAAAATGAGTTCCCTTATCAGTTGTGCCTGCCCAGGATAGATAATTTAGAGACAGAACAGAAAGTGTTCTTGTGTGATTTCTAACAGGGTGCCTTTGCAAATACAGCATGTGATTTCCAGTACTTTTTATTTTTTTGTTAGAAGTTGCTGAATTCGAATTAGCCGTAGTCCCTTTTTAATAGACTGCATCAAGATAGTTTAAATTCCATAGCATCAGTGCAACTGTATATTATGTGCGAGGATAAGGGCAACGAGCATTCCATAGAGTGTTATCAGAAGCTTTCAATGGGTACCGAGTTTGAAGATAGAGTGCATGATGAAAGAAAGTCAGACCCCAGTAGGTAAGTTAGCTCTCAGTTCTGAGGAACCTGTCATTGCTTGCTTCTGGAAATCTACCTAATGTGATTTATCTGATCCATTTCAGTGCAAGAGAATGAAATGGTTCCTGTTTAGCAACCAATATGCAAACAGCAGTTATAAACTTACCAGGTTGGTGCTGCTTAAATATCTAGGCTAAGCACTTTTTAAATTAGCACTTTAATCTTGTTAGTGGTCTGTAAATGAGAATCCCTCTAAGCAATCAGATGCTCACAAATAGGGCCATTTCCTATGGACCAATAATACTTAGAAGACGAAAGCATTCTTGTAAAGAGGATTGACTTTGTAACAGGATTTTTACAGATACTGAAATACGAAAGCACAAAACTTGTGATTCAAACTGACAGTCTCTGAGGGGTTCACGTCTCCCCAAGTATAACTACTGTCATTTTCTATTGTCCTTTCTTTCTATGCCCCTCTGCCCACCCTCTGTGAATTCCTTGATGACAGGAAAATGACACACTTTTCTTTTTTTAAATATATCTATATATTGTATTATATATATATATACAATAAAAATGATATATATATATCTGCGGAACTGATGTATCAGTGGAACAAAACAAAATATCCAGATGTAGATACACACAAACACAGGCAACTGATTTTTTTTTGCAAAATAGTTAATACAATTATCAAAGATCAGCGCTACTGGATTATAGTTCAGCAACTTCAGGTATTTCCTTCTGGCTATTCTAGAACACCAGACCCTAAAAAGAAATATCTGTCTAAGGAGTCAGTAGTCCCAGTGATTTGTTATATCCTAATTTCTCAGTTACACCTCTTTCCTCTCAGTTAATCTTTCTCTCGCTCTTCAGGGATATGTGGGCAATGACCATTTTGACTTCGTCATGCTGGAAAGGAGTGTTGACCTTCTGGGGTAGAGGAATGAACCTTGTTATTTTTTTTGGAGAAACTGGTGCCTCTGGGTTTCAGGACTTACCTGAACTGGGCTCAATCTGGAGACCTTGTTTCTGAGAAAATAAACTTATTGAGAAAAACTTTTATAGAGACTTAGATAGAGCCCAGGGCACTCCCTAGGGTTTTCAGGAATATTGTTGGTTGGACATGGCGTACTGTGGTGGTAGCTGGCTAAAGCTTTCACAAGAGTAACCTCCAGTATGATCCCTTGACTCTATTTGAATTATGTTTAGCCATTGGAACTTTATTTTGTTCCATTTCTTTGCCCCCTTTTTGTCATTCTCTATCCCACAATGCGAGAGCCAGGCTCATTCCTGGGAGTCATGACCCATGTTGCCAGGGCGACTTACACCCCTGGGAGTCATGCCCCATGTAGCAGTAAGGTAGTGAGTTTATTTGCAGAGTTGGCTGATAGAGAGGCAGGGTATAAAGAAGAGTTAGGAGAGAAATGTGGCTTTTACCCTTTCCTAGCATTAGGGTCTTACTCTCTTCCTTTCATATGATCTAGCCACTTGAATGCTGTATCTCATTCTAACACCTTTCATCTTCATAGTTTAAATACTTTTTAAATGCTTTGTTTTCTACTGAACCAGAAAATTCTTTGAGACATGCAGCACACCTATCCTCCTACCTCCTAACCCCACTCCTTTAATGTTTACATCAGTCACTTATTTAAAGCTAATAACAGGCAGGCAAGGTGGTAGACATTGTGATTGTAATGCCCAGATCCCCTTTCAATGAGAGACTTATTATCCCAGGTGCTGAGAGTACTACCTGAGGACAGCTGTCCTGCCCAAAGTCATTCCTTTCCCCTGAATGGTGGCCGTGTAAAAGCCTGGACTTCTTTGTCCAATTTGGGATTATTCCCCAGGGCCGGTCTAATATGGAGTTCTCTTGGGACAGAAGGCTGTTGTTGGCTCTGCATTGTAGCTGACTTCTTCCACTGCCCAGTTCCATTCCTCTCCTTACCCAAACGCTTCATAGGGGTTGACCTCAGGGTGCTCATAAACAGCCCTAATATATAGCCTGTACCTAAACTCTATCTCAGAGCCTACTTTCCTGGGAACTCAATCTGCAGCAGAGCAAAGTCTGATTCTTGCTCTTCAGAGTTTCTAGGTCACTGTGGGAAATGGACATGTATACAAACATGCGTAGTGTGTTAAATGCATTAAAAGAGCATCAGGCAAGGTATCATATGAGCCAATGGAGGTAGAAATGGAGGTCAGGGAAGGCTTCAGAGGAAAAGTGATTGAAACGTATACTGAAAAATGAGGAAAAATGCATATTAGGTGGATAATGGCAGAAAAGGGTCAGACTATATTCCAGAACAAATGGAAACAGTAGAAACTCAAGTATGCCTACAGTTTAATGGGCATGGAGTTTTTAGCCAAGGCTAAAAAATGAGATAGGAAACCATGTAGAGTCTTGTGAGCCGAGCTAAAGAAATTGGACTTTATTCTGTAGAGCAGGTGTAAAAAAATAGCAAGTGATGCTTTTTAAAGTAAAATCTTAATCTGAATTCAAATGTATACAACAAATACAGGCAGAGCTACTCTGGCCCTAGAATGCTGCTCGTTCTACCTAACTCTTATTACAACACTTCAATGGACTTCTAGAGCTTTGTGGACCATAGCTTGAGAACTACTGCTGAAGAAATAATGCTATCTTAAAGGAATTTTAAGCATGAGATTTACAAGTCAGGGTTTGCATTTTATAAGGATTACTCTGACTGCAAAGGGCAAAGACTGAGGATAAGTAAGACTTAAAAGCAGGGAGATCAGTCTGTTCCTTACTGTCTACAATTATCCTGGTGGGAGAGTATGAAGCCTTCTCTGGGGCAGTTAGAGTGGGGTTAGAGAAGAAGGAACAGATGACAGGATTTGGTGATCAACTAATTATGGAGAGTCAAAGAGCAAGAGGGATTGAGGTGACATCCACAATTTGGTGGAAATTAAAGGGATATTTGGCAGAAAGAATGAGGGAGCAGAGGCAGCATGCAGGCAGAGTTGGAGTTGGTAATTTGCCCTCAGATGGCTGAACTCGCAACACCTTATTTGGGAGTAGAACCTGGGCACAAAGATCAGCTTTGTCATTGAGTTGGATGATTAATTTCTTCAGCCCATGCAATCATCTATTTCCTAAATTTGGCTGACTATCAGAGTCATCTAGACTACCTTCCAAAAATGCAGTTTCAATGACCCCCCTTCAGTTGTGCTACATTTGAATGACAGAATGAATAACAGAAAGATGTTTCTGAGAAAAAGCTTTCCAATTAGCCAGATTGGATAACTAGTGACTTGGATCACTTTTCTTTAAATCTCCTTGTCCAAGCCTAACTCTTAGGAATGATAGAGAGAAGATAACTGAAGATAAACTCTCTGGAAAGGGGGTTACAGTTCTGAACTGCTATTGGAAGGAAGATTTAAATGCTTTGTCTACCAGGTAAGCAGATGAAAGAGTTGGCATCCTATTTTGAAGGTTGCAAACACTAAATTCATTTCTACTCCAGATTTGGGGAGAGGAATACACAACCTCCGCCTCAAATATGTACTTCGGACCTGGAAAACTCTTCAGCAGAGACTCCCATATCTCATATCATCAAGATTGTATATATATATTTCATTGTTATACATATTTATGCATATTTTATTGTTTTACAAGAAATATATGTAAATATACATGTTAAAAATATGTATATTTAAAAATATATAAGCAATCCTCAAATATTTAAAGGAGTAGATGGTTCCGTCCACTAATCCTACTCTTTTTACACTCCTAAGTTAATTAGTTAACCTACTAAAAGTTTGCTATCTTTTTAGACCTCATTGCATACAAATGTGTTTAGCTAGAGTTAAAGATGCAGATATACAACTTTGACAAGTTATTTAATATCTCCATATTTCAGTTGCATTATCTAAAGTATCACTAATAAGTACATTCTTTATTGGGCTTTTATAAGAATTACATGAGTTAATATTTACAAAGCTCTATGACCAGTGTCTAGAAGATACTAAGCATTGTTTAACTGTACTTATCAAAAATGTACATGCAGGGTGGGCCACGGTGGCTCAGCAGGCAGAGTTCTCACCTGCTATGCCAGAGACCCAGGTTCGATTCCTGCTGCCTGCCCATGCAAAAAAAAAAAAAAAAAAAGGTCTATACATATAGGTTTACATCTTGTATTTTTTTCATTTACTGTATTTGACTGCACACACTTTTATCCTCAGTAGCAGTGTATGAAGAAGGTCTG
Organism: Myrmecophaga tridactyla; assembly: GCA_004026745.1. Classification (NCBI taxonomy): domain Eukaryota; kingdom Metazoa; phylum Chordata; class Mammalia; order Pilosa; family Myrmecophagidae; genus Myrmecophaga; species Myrmecophaga tridactyla. Next base: position 79,301 of record PVIY010000132.1, on the reverse strand, counting down.
TTTCACTTCATGGTACCGAATGCTGGATATTACAATTAAAATTAAAATTCTTAACAATATGACATGATGGGAGAAGAATGTTAGCCTACTTTTATTTTAATTTCAGACAGAGTTTTTATAGGTCAGACTTCTACTGGCCAATTTGGAAAGACCAATATCTAACTGTTAAGTTGCCATAAGGTAAAACATGAAATGACGTATGTAAAAGTCCCAATGACAGTATCTGATACATAGTAGGTGTTAGTTTATTTTATGTCCTTTCATTTAATCTGAACCTTATTCCCAACATTTGGCTTTAAGTATTATCACCTCCCAATATGCTGTCAACATGAATAGGCTACAAAATTTTGTCTAGGTACATGAGAAAAACTTCCATACTCAGTAATGTTCTTAGAATTTGCATTTATATTTTGGAGATCACCAAACCCAATCATTTTTAGTGTGGGCATCGTTAACATTGATGTCTTCTTCTGAAAAATAATTGTAACGATAAATTGATTGCTTATTGAGAATGGATAGATAGATTGATGGATAGATCATAGATAAAAGACAGAGGGATGGTAGATTGATACAGAGAAACGGGTGGAGGTAAAATATTATCTTACACTTTCTATGAAGAAACTTTGGATTCTAACTTGAAGTCTTATTATACCCCACATACCTTTAATTAAATTATAAGCAATATAACTAAATGTAATGTTAAATAACAACAGAGCAGTCTTGGACTCATTCAGCCCTGGATTATACCCCCAGGTCTGTCATGTGCTAGCTGACATACCTGAACATGTCACTTTGATCTCTTTAAGCCATACTTACCTCATCTATGCAATAAGAAAAATAATACATATTTCAAAGTGTGGCTATGGGAGTGACATCATCAACATGGTGATGTAAGACAGCTTCTGAAAAAAACTTTCTCATAAGAGAAATAACACAATTTCTGCTTGCTTAGAACCCTAGGGGAAGCTAGAGACTAGAGAACGTCTCCACAAATACTGAATCAATGAAAAAGAAAAAGATCAGTTGGGAAATTTCCATTCAGACCCAGTGATCCACTTGCCTTCCCCTCACTTGGTCCTGTGCAGCTGGGGAGTCACTCAGAGGCAACAGCATGGCTCCCTCCCTCTCACTGGGGACACAGACTATGAAGCCATTTACAGCAGTGAGTTGGAACCCCAGCATATCTAAGCACAGGGAGCCAAGTCCAGAGAGACCCAGGGTGGAAAACGAGCTGCTGAGGAGTGCTGCATTCAAAAGGGCCCCCAAGGGCAAAAAAAAAAGATAGGACCCATGGTAAACAGCAGATGCCAAGTGGTGTGCTCACTGAATCGGGTTACTCTCAGCAGGACACCTGCAGGCAAAATGCAAAATGGATTGTTCTGGTGTGATCCACCTTTCTGGCTTGATCCCTCTCCCTCCCTGGGGTGTGATACCCTAATGGGGAAGAAACTGGAGGCAGAAAAGCCTCACAGAAACAAAAAGGTGCATGTGTGGGGGGGAAGGGCTAAAATGCTATTAAACAGGAGGGTCCCAGAACTGAAGAATATAAGGAAAACAGGACACTGAGTAAGAGAGATAATTTAAACAAATCAAAGGAGCAGGGGAAAAGTTCTGCTCAAAGATAAACAGACACATAAAATTCCCAGAGTAGGGACAGATGAAAAGCTAGAGGCGTATGACAGCAGATTTGTCTAGAGATGAAACAATTGAAAAATAGTGCAATCTTAAAAGTTGTACCACATACCCAGGACAAGAATCTGATGAAGAAAACCTGAAAAAAACTATTCAGCGAAACGTGGGTTGTTCCAAATGTCCAGAATAAGTCGTACCAAGCTTCAAAGAAGAGCCTAAACACAAAACAAATCAACAATAAAACCCTAGACAAGAGACAGATATTGACCTTCAGAGTTACCACATCAAGATAATCAGATGCCTAAAAAATTACAAGCTATACTGAGAAACAGAAAAATATGGTTCAGTCAAAGGAACAAATTAAAAAACCAGAGGAGACAAATAATTTGAACAACTAATCAAAGAAGTTCAAACAAATCTCCTAAGCCACTAGAAGAAGATGAAGGAAAATATGCATAACAAGATCAAGGATATTAAGAAGACAATGTATGAACATAAAGAAGAATTTGAAAGTATAAAAGAAACATAACAGAAATTATGGGAATGAAATACACAATAGTAGAGATTGAACATATACTAGAGGCATACAACTACAGATTTGGCTGGGCAGAAGACAGAATCAGCAGACTAAAAGAACAGGACATTTGAAATACAGTCAAAAGAATAGATACATAAAAAATGGAGAAAATTGAGCAGTGTCTCAGGGATTTGTGTGACAGCATGAAGTGCACAAACATATGCATCAGGGATGTCCCAGAAAGAGAAGAAATGGGAAAATTGACAGAAAGAATATTTGAGAAATTAATGGCTGAAAATTTCCTCGCTCTTATGAAAGACAAATGTACATTTGCAGGAAGCACAACATACTCCAAATAGAATAAATCCTCATAGGGCTACCCTGTGACATATACTAATCAGAATGGCAAATGCCAAAGATAAAGAGAGAAGTCTGAAGGCAGTAAGAGAAAAATGATTCATCACATACAAGGGAACTTCAGTAAGAGTGAATGCCAACTTCTCATCAGAAACCATGGAGACAAGAGTACAGTGGTCTAATGTATTTAAGGTACTGAAAGCAAAAAATTGCCAGCTCTCAATTTTTTTTTTATCTGGAAAACTGTCCTTAAAAAGTGAAGGCAAGTCTAAAATATTTACAGTGAAAAGAAACTGAGAGAGTTCCTCAACAAAAGACCTGTCCTACAGTAATTACTAAAGGGAATTCTTCATGTTGAAAGGAAAACACAGGAGAGAGTGGCTTGGAGTTGTATGAACAATGAAAATTATCAGTAAGGGTAACCAAAAGGGTAAATGCAAAACCCAATCATACTGTATCCTCACTATGCAAGTTTATTCTTTAATTCCTATAAGAATTCACATACACTTGAAGAAGAAAAATGCATATTTCCTGATAACAGACATCCAAAACATGAAGTGGTAAATTGAGACAAAAGCAACATAAAGAGAGCAAATAAATATGGAGTAATAAAAGAATATGTATTCCATTGATGTTAAGTTGGTATCTTTTCAAATTTGTATGTTATATATGTAGGTTGTACAATATAAATGCCAGGGTAGCCACAAAGAAAGTATTTTTAAAATTTACAGAAACAGAAATGAGGAAGGGTTCAATCAAATACATCACAAAAGATCTACTATATGGAAAAGGAGGTTTCAATAAAGAAAAAGAGAGACAAAAAAAAAGGACATGACATATAAAACATATAAAAAACAAATGTAAAAAAAAAGGCTAAATTAAGCAAATGAATGTTACTGGACTAAACTCCCCAATCAGAAGATATAGCTTGGCAGAATGGATAAAAACCATGATCCAAATATTTGTTGCTGACAGGAATCTCACCTTAGACCCAAAGGCAGGTATAGATTGAAAGTGAAAGGGTGGAATGCTAGAAAAAGATACTCCATGCAAACAGTAACTAATAAAGAGATGGGGTGCTATACTAAATTCAGACAAGATGGACTTGAAGTTAAAAGCTATTCTCAGAGACAAATAAAGACACCATATATTAATAAAAGGGAAATCCACCAAAAAGAAATAACAATCATAAATATTTATGCACCTAGCAATGGTGCACCAAAAACACATGTGGCAGACACTAGCAAGAATGAAGGGAGACAGTGTCTACAATAACAGTTGGCGACCTCAGTACACTACTCTCACGAATAGATAGAACATCTAGACAAATCAATAAGGAAACAAGGAGCTTGAATAAATGCAAATGAATCATACCTAACACACATATATAGAACATGGCACCTCAAAACAGCAGGATATACATTCTTCTCAAGTGCCCATGTATCATTCTTCAGGATAGACCACCTGTTAGGTCACAAAACAAGTCTCAATAATTTTTAAAAGCTTGAGATTACACAAAGCACCTTCTCTGAACACAATGGAATGGATCTGGAAATCAATTAACAAGCAGAAAACTGGGAAATATGCAAATATATGAATGCTAAATAATATACTATTGAAACCAAGAGTGGGTCAGAGAAAAAATTGTATGGGAGTAAGAAAATATCTTGAAACAAAAGAAATCAATAACAGAATATATTAAAAATTATGGAATGCAGCAAAGACAATGCTGAGAGGGAAATTTATAGCCCTAAATGCTTACATTATAAAAGAAGAAAGAGCTAAAATCAAAGCCCTAACTGCATAACTGAAGGAAACAGGAAAAGAACAGCAAACTAATCCAAAAGGCAAGCAGAAGAAAAGAAATAATAAAGATTTGAGAAGAAATGAATGAAATTGGTTATAAAAAAACAATAGAGGGAATTAACGAAATAAAAAAATTAGTTCTTTGAAAAAGATCACCAAAGTGGCAAAGAAAATGTACATAAATAAGATCGTAAATGAGAGAAGGGCATTGCTGCTGACCCCACAGAGATAAGAAGTTCATAAGAGGATACTATCAGCAACTGTATGCCAACAAATTAGACAACAAGGATGAAATGACAAGTTCCTAGACATACATGAAAAAACTACACTGACTCTAGAAGAAATAGAAGACCTCAGCAGACCAAATCTGTCATGAGAAACCTCCCCCCTAAAAAAGAGTTCAGGAACAGTGGCCTCACAGTGACTTCTACCAATCATTCTAAGAAGAATTAATGCCAGTCCTGTTCAAACTCTTCCAAAGAATTGAAGAGGAGGGAACACTACCAAACTCATCCTATGAAGCCAACATCACCCTAATATCAAAGCCAGATAAAGACACTACAAGAAAAGAAAGTTACAAATCAATCTCTTCTGAATATATATGCAAAGCTCCTTGATAAAATATCTGCAAATCAAATCAACAACATATTAATAATAATAATAATCCACCATGATCAAGGAGATTTTATCCCATGTATGCAAGGATGGTTCAACATAAAAAAAATAAATTAATGTACTACACCACATTAACAAAATGACAGTAAAAACCACCTGATCATCTCCATTGATATAGAACAGGAATTTCACAAAATCCAGCATCCCTCCTTGATAAATACACTTAGAAAAATAGGAATAGGAGACAACCTTCTCAACATGATAAAATGTGTATATGGAAAACCCACAGTTAACATCACACTCAATGGTGAAGGATTGAAAGCTCTCCCTCTGAGATCTGGAACAACATAAGGATGCCCATTGTTATTCAACATTCTACTGGAAAGTCTAGCCAGAGCAATTAGGCAAGAAAAAGAAATGAGGCATACAAATTACAGGGAAGAAGTAAGACTTTCACTATTTGCAGATGAATGATCCTATGTATAGAAAGTCCCCCAAAAATCTAAAATGAAGCTACTAGAGCTAATAAAGGAATTCAATCACTAGTGGAGTACAAGATCAACATGCAAAAATCAGAAGTGTTTTTATATAGTAGTAATGAGCAATCTGAGAAGGAAATCAAGAAAAATTCCCTTATAATAGCAATTAAAAGAATAAAATATTTAAGAATAAATTTAGCCAAGGATTTATACATGGAAACTGTAAAGCTTTGCTAAAAGAATCAAAGAAGACCAAAAATAAATTGAAGGATACTCTATGTTCATGGATTGGAAGACTAAATATCATTTAGATGCCGATTCTACCTCAAATGATTTGCAGATTCAATGAAGTTCCAATAAAAATCCCAACAGCCTACTTTGCAGAAATGGAAAAGTCAATTATCAAATTTATCTGGAAGTGTAAGGAACCCCATGTTTCAAAAAATGTCTTGAAAAAGAAGAACGGAATTGGAGGAATCACACGTGCTGACATGGAAGCATATCACAAAGCTATAGTGATCAAAATGTCATGCAAAGTCAGATATATCGACCAATGGAATTGAATTGAGAGTTCAGAAATTGACCCTCACATTTATGGCCAAGGTTGCCAAGTACACTCAATTGAGAAAGAATAGTCTCTTCAATAAATGGTGCCAGGAGAATTTTTTATCCATGTGCCAAAGAATGAAGGAAGACTCCTATCTCATATCATCCACAAAAAGTAACTCAGAATGCATCAAAGACCTAAATATAAGAGCCAAGATTGTAAAATTCCTAGAAGAAAATGTAAGGAAGCATCTTTACGATTTTGTTTTAGGCAAAACTTTCTTAGACTTTATACCTAAAGCACAAGAAACAAAAGAAAAAAAAAATAGGACCTCCTAAAAATTAAAAACTTTTGAGCCTTAAAGGACTTCGTCACAGTAGTGAAAAGACAACCTACTCAATTGGAGAAAATATTTGGAAACCACAGATCCAATAAGCGTTTAATATCCAAAATATATAAAGAAATCCTACAACTCTACAACCTAATTTTAAAAAAATGGGAAAGCCTTGGACAGACATTTCTGTCAACAGGGTATTTAAATTGCCTATAACACATGAGAAGATGCTCAGCATCATTTGTTATTAGGGACAATACCAATCAAAATCACAATGAGAAATCATTTCACATCCACTAGAATGGCTACTGTTAAAAAAGAAAGAAACAGAAAACTACAAGTGTGGGAGAGGATGTGGAGAAATAGGGACACTCATTCATTGCTGGTGGGAAAGTAGGTTCTCAAACAGTTAGTTGCACACTAATGTTCACAGTGAAATTATTCACAATTGACCAAAGATGGAAGCAGCCCATGTGCCCATCAACTGATGAATGGATAAACAAAATGAGAAATATACATACAGTGAAATATTATTAAGCCATAAAAAGGAATGAAGTTCTGATGCCTGCAATGACATAATGAGGGACATTATGCTGAGTGAAATAAGCCAAGCCTAAAAGGACAAATATTGAACTAATTATTATAAGCAAACTCATAGAGTTAGAATCTAGAATATAGGTTAGCAGGGGACAGATTGGGATTAGAGAGTGAGGAGCTGACGCTTAATTTGTACAGAATTTTTATTTAAGTCTATTATAAAGGTTTTAAAATAGATTGTGGTGATGATAGCAAATTATTATACGTGTAATTAACAGCACTGGACTATATAGGTGGATGTGGCTAAAAGGGGAAACTTCAGGCCACATAATGTTACTAGAATAAAAATTATAAGAAAAAGCATAGCACTTTGTAACACAGTGAGCCTTACTGAAGATGAGGGACTATAAATAGGAACAGTACAACCATAAGTATGTTCTGTCGTGGATTATGCCAAATCAACAACACTAATATAAGATGTTAATAATAGGGTGATATATAGGAAAAAAGTGTAAATTATGGATGTTAGTCAACGGTACTATATTAGTCTTTCATCAATTGTAACAAAGCTAACTACTGGTAAAAATAGTACAATTATAAAAAAGTGTTATCAATTGTAATAAATAAGAGCTCTTCACTGATATGAGATGGTGGTGAGGGGTATATGGGAATCCTGTATTTTATGCATGAACATTCTGTAAACCCACAACTTCTCTAATATTTTTTCTAACGTGGTGTTATGAAGATTGGCAAAATAAAATAAATGAAGTATATCCTAGTCATAAATGCAGCTTATGGATTTTCATGCCTGGCAACAGTGAGACAAGAACATGGGTCATTTGACTCCCAGCAAACTGCTCCTACCATCAAGCTCTCTAATAGTTCCTCTTAACACACTTGAGATACTGTCCTCAATGTGAAAATCTATTCAGAACAACAGACAGATTTCTGGGTTTTGCCCTTTTGAATCTAAAATTCCAGAGTGTATCTGCTAACCACTGTTATAATTTTACACCAACACAATGTTTTAAATGTAATTCTATTTACATATAAATTTTAGTGACTATAATTAAATTAAGCTTATAATCAAAGTTCTAACAATTTTATGATAATGGGCTAAAAATCCTACTTAGAAAGAAAGCTGCTAGGGAAAACTTTCATCAGATGAGGAATGCACATGGTTATAGTTTAAAAGCATAACCTAACCTCTGAAACTTGATGAATTCACACCTGATACACATGTGTATGTGCACGTGTGTTGGTGTATGTCGTGTACACACATACCTCTCCCACCTACTAGAAGTACATCTAGATAACGAGACTCTTTTCTTCCTTTAAAACTTTCCCATAAAATTCCAGGTCAGCATTTTAAGTCGAAACCCTTTTCAGTGTTTCCCTGGGGAAATAGTTGATGTTAGCCAAATTGAACGCTAGATGTCACTGTGTGGCAACAAAATTTGTATTCTAAGTGCATTTTTGTCTGGCTGTCAATAAGGTATTTGTAAGAAAAAAATAAGTTGAGATGTCTTTAGAAAGGATCACTCTGTCTCAATGGTCTCTTAAAGACTCATCTGGACAAAGTATTCGGAAGTTTAATCATCTACGGAGTTTTACTCCAAATGAACACACGCATGAATGATGTGTACATTTTCTACCTTAGTAATTGCAATGGTCATGTTTGAATACTCATTTTTCATAGGTTTGGCCCGTAGCAACTGAGACAAATTTAAACTGAAATCTTTATGTCAAGGATCCCAAACTCTTCCTCCAACTCCAGACTCTCTCCTGACTTAGAGACTTGTCCTCATGCTGACAGCTCCACCTGGCTGTTTCACAGGTATCACAAACCCACCATCTGTGGTATATACTCATCAATGCCTTCCTTACCTTCCTTATCAATAGGTGGCCTTTCAATCAGTTTCGTGATATAAAAGATCAGACTGATTTTTGGCTGTTCTATCCCTCAGTTCTCATACTCAATGTGTCAGTGAGACCAAATTCTATCCATCAACATTTCTATGAGGCTGACTAATATTCCATCCAAAATACTCTCACTGCCTTAGTTTGTATTCTTGCAATATTCTTGGAGTTCCAATTTCCTCACCTGTTTCTCAAACTCAGGTTGTTCTACCTTTATTAAAATAAATAAAATAATGGCAAACCCTAGGTCTAAATCTGTGTATGCTCCTTACTGAGTACAGAAGTACTCAGTACTTAGCCTATGTGATCTCTATAGCATGGCTACTGCCATGTTTCTATTTGATGCTTTTTCTATCATATATCCCAAGCCTGGAAATCTTTCTGGTATTTCTCTAACTGGCCAATCTGCTGTTCAAAATTTAACTCCAATGTTTTTATGTCTGGACCATCCTCATGTCACCCCTGCCCTTAGCTTTTGCAGATCATTTTCTACCTATTTCTTCAAAATTCTATTTTCCTTATGGTTCATATATATGTCATGGGAAAGGATGGTGCCTTTTCCTCTTTGTTATCTTGTTAATGCTTAATGCATAGAGAATGTGTATATGACATCTAGGATAACTTGGAATACTTTCCATTAATTTTGACCTTATAAATTAACCCAATGATAAAATGGAAATTTCAGCAGTCACTTTAACAAATAGACAGATGCTATATTCCAGAACAAGGTGCAAGTTCCTGAGGTGGGGCTTCAACAAAAAGGAAGAGAAAATCGACTGCACGACTCATCACTCCCTGATAATCTGATGATTTAAAAGGTTTGGAAGAAACTGGAGTTGGAGCAAGAGTTTTCCAGTGTGAGATTAGAGGTTCAATGAGGAATGAGCATGCTTTCCCTTTGATTTCAAGCCTAAGTAAAGATGCCTTAAGGAACCCCTAGGAAGGCTTAATGTTTGTGATTTGTATCTAGGGACCACTGTCTGGCTCACCTAAGGATGAGAAATGGGAGGTAGCCACAGTGACAGCTGAGGGAAATGGAAGTTGACCATTTGGGCACAGGATGCATGATTACTGCCCCATAGACCAGGCTTGGGCTGTGAATAGGAGAACAAATTTGTACTAGTCTAAATCCTGCCAAAGACAGCCATTAAAGGGCAGGAGGACATTAATCAATGATGCTGGAATATTCTGGTTCCTTGGTAATGAAAAAGGAAATTATTAAGCTACTGTCACTCAGTTCCAAACTCATCCTTCTATATTCCACTCTGTGATCCTGGGACTGGGACTCCATAAACCACCTTTGCCAGTGGCTCCCGGATAGGTTCTGCCAACGGGGCTACTAGGGGGACACTGGAAGTCTGAAGGAGGGAGAAGGGACTTTGGTACACTGGTCATGTCTGCAGCAGCAGATGGTTGAATAGCACTTGATTTCAGTTTCCAGCTTTTCCCACATTCCTAGAACCAGCCTCACCATTCTCTCTGTTACACCAGCACCAGCTAGTAGCACTCCCTCAATTGAGGGCTGGGTTTCAGCTCTGTGTTTTTATGTTGTAGAAACCCAAACTAGAGATACTGCTTTATATTCTAAACCTCACCTTCATTCCAGAGGTCCTGCAGTCGTGGGAGCGCTGTCTTCCTACATTAAGTGTCTCTGCCCTACTTCAATTTGCTTTTTCGGCCTTTAAGTCCCCTAAAGGCCCTTTCCCTATATTAATATTTCTGTTAAAATAACCAGTGTATTTTCTGCTCTCCTATCTAGACTCTGATTGACACAAATGGAACCATGTTTCCCACATCAATAGAACGTCAGGCATAGATCCTGAAAAATAAAGGGAGATTATAAAGACCCCACAAAAGCACTGCAAGAAAGTGTCAGCTTTACATATCTTTTGTGCCCTGAATGGGATGCTGGCTTATGACAAACTTTGTCAAGTATGAGCTTTCTTGCCATCATCAATTTCAATCCTGTTTCCAGGTTTGAGTACTACAGGGGACTGGACAAAGCTATTATTTAACAGCTATACTAATTTTGTGATACCAAGTAACCTGATTTCTTTTATTTATTTATTTGAACTTAAAAGTGACAAAAAGAAAAATGTCATGAAGCCTTAAATTTCATCTAGGAACAAAAGAAACAACTAACCCACCAAACAGGTTTAAATGGGAGCACAGGAGACAAAACTAGCCTGCTGGATTATTACAGTCTAGAAGTATAGACAGCCAGGTAAATGACAAATGCAACAATTTGCTAAGTTCTCTAGTCAAGGTAAAGCATGTGATTTTTAGGAGCACTTGAGGGCAAGTCTCAAGCATTCCACTAGCAGAAAGCACCCTAAGCTGTGCCCTTTAGGGGCTCCTATAAAGCCACCTGCTTCCCTTGATTAGGAAACCTCACGCACAGCTACATTTGTCATTCACCTGTGTGTATTCACACCTGGGCTGGAGACGCCCTAGCAGCCAGGGTGGTATCATACTCACCATTTCATTCCCGGCAGATAACACGAAGTCTGGCAAATGCCGGATTCTCAATACATTTTGTTAAGGGATAAGAGCCATAATCAGAGGTTTGTAATACGTCACATGAAAGAGACAGAAGAAACATGAACTAATTCTACATAGGGGTCCTGGGGGATCAGGAAAGTAGCAGAGAAAGTGATACTGAGCTTGCTTTTGAGGGATGTCCAGAGAACAAGGGTACGGAAGGAGAGAAAAACACACAGGCACAGCAACATGGAGGGACGTGGGGAAGAGCCTGTCGTGCTGGCAGGGACCAGCAAGCCACCTGCTGTGCTATGGAGCTGTTGGGATGGGAGGAGCAGGGAGGCTGGGGAATGCAGTGGCGGGAGAGGCTCCCGGGGAGAGCCACTGGCTTATCATGCCATCCTGAGGATTCACACTTAATTCTGCAGGAGAGGGGGGTGGGATGGACTAAAATACCCGGGCATCATATTTTAATCTATGTTTTAATTTTACTTATAGAACTGGAGGACATCTGAGCAGCGTTACAACACCCAGGGGACCGGGCTTACTGTCTGGGAGTGCAAAGAGATTGCTAGATACATTTCCGTGTCCAGAAATCCCTCCTGGCCCTGCTTTCTCTGCTCTTCTCTCCGGAACTGTTTTTTCTCCCCTGCTCTCTGAAAGCCTTATTGATTTCTCAAAGTGAACTCATCAGCCCACGGTTTCCTCAACCCTCAGAGGAGCTTTAATTTCCTCTGACGTGGCCTCTGTCTTTTCTCCCCTCCCCCAGGAGCCCTGGGATTTTTACATTTCAAATACTTGACAGCTGGGTGAACTTTTGCTTCCGCCCAAAGAAGGTCTTTTTAGATTTCGCAATGCTATGCCAGTGGTGCCAGGGCTATTTTCTCTCCAGCTGTGAGAGGGGCTTTTTAAAATGACTCAGAGAAGCTGCTGTCCAGCTGCCGCACCTCGCCCTCTCACAAGGGCTCTGCATTTTAAACAGTAGCCGTGCTCAGGCAGCGAGAAGGGCTCATTTATGGGACTGGCACAGATGTACCTCCCCTCCCCCCACCCCGCAGTCCATCCCACAGAGGCCTTCCATTCAGGCAGGTGAGTCATGGACTTACATCACCGCAGGTGTGGACCTCAAGGTTGGCTTTGAAAGGCCAGCGTCCCGAGTTGCCCCAGCTCATCCTTGGTCCTTATCCAAGTCCAAGTTGAAGGGTCCATCTTGCTACCCTCATGTGCAGAAACCTACAGCAACTCTCTGATTCCAAGGAAAATGGCTCTCTGACATACTGCTTCAAGCCAGAATTCTGTATACCCTAGAGAAATATGCTGAACTCTTAGGGGTGACAAATGAACCTGTGCAAACCCGGCTGTGTCTCCTGATTCTGCCTACGGCTGGTGACTTTTGGAGTTTCCTAGCTCCTACCCCACACTTCCATTGCTTCTGTGCACACTCACCCTTGTTTTTAAAAAAGGTCTACATTCTATCATGTGCATCGTTGCCTGTTGAAACCTTTTCAATCTTTCAGGTTCTGGTTGATATAGACTTACCATCCGAACATCTTCTATTTTCCTTTGGATAGCCATGGCAATTTGCTTTTCTGTAATAAAAAGAGCAACGATTCATAATGATGGAGTTTTCATTAAGTGCCAGATGCTGTGCTAAAGCCTTTTACACACACTGATCTCATTCAGTCCTCTCAAAGTTAGCATCATTACAACTGTCATTTTACAGGAACACAGAGCTGTGATTATTGGTCTTATTCCTCTCCACTATACTACCTTGTATAACTGGCATTCCTTAGATCAGCATCTCCTTGAGGTCTGCTCCCTTGTGCCATTCTCCCTCATGTACAGTCATCTTTGTGTGTCTTCGTGAACCACAGCACTGAAACTTGTAGGCAAGAAGGGAAAAAAGGGAGATGGAAGGGAGGCCCCAGAAATGTATTGGAAGTATATTAGGAGCTTCTCTACTTACATCTGATTTAACCAATTCAGTAATCCAATAAGGACTGTTTTAACAATTCCTTTTATTTTTATGGTGAATAGATTTGGTTGTACCCACTCAGAGGAAGGAAAACGTATCAGAGCTCCTATTTCTTATGACACACAGCTTCTATCCATCTATGGCATGGACTGTTCTCAGAGTTGATTTGTTTAAGGGAAGATGGATGACTACTAAAGTGTCTCCTTTCTCTTCTTGTCCCCTCTCATCTAGTAGAGTGTGTTCACAGGGTGGGAGTCACAGTAAACTTTCCTTTACTTCTACATTGCTCTAATATTTATGAAATCCACTTACTTGTCTCAGTGAGACAAGTATTGTTTTACACAATTTACAAATGAGGAAACTAAGACAAAAGGAGTTACACTGTCTGCTAATTAAAAACAGAGAAGGGGCACAAACTCATTTTCTCGTACACTGAAATTCATAGTTCTTATTTGGCCTAGAGACTGGTTTTGTTTCAAACTACAGGATGTCTCCTTTTATAAATTTGAATTAAAAAAATAGAATACAAATTAGGCTATTTTATACATTAAAAATCCAAGTTTCCAATCTCTGGAGAAACATTAGATCTGGTAATATAGGACTTTCATTTTCACATGGAAGCAGATAGCTGATGCTCACTGGTTCCTAAACATTTCATATTGTCATCTGTCCCACGAGCCAACCCCCCCAGCACCACCCCCCGGTCTGCTTTCCTGATTCATAATACCTGTCTGGCCCTTGAAGGCATTCGCTTTAAACAATTAAAATTTCAAGAAACACCTTACCTGTTAGTGTGTGCAGCCTGTGATTCAAAAACAAAACTGCCTCTATGGTATGAACTTGGCTTCATTTGAATCAGAATCGATGGCATATGTCTCTTGACTTCTGCATTCTGACACAGATTCCAAAGACTAAATATGCTATTAGAGGGACCTCAGAATGGTTAAACATCAGAATATCCAGTAATAATAGAAAACCGCATAACCATTTCCATAGATACAGAAAATAATTTGATAAAATTCAGCTCTCTTTCATGGTTAAAACTTTCCAGAAGTTATATTGGAGGCCCCAGCCATTGCAACAGGAAAACTAAAAGGAAAGAAATGAAAGTTATTAAAATAGGAGAGATGAAATTGTCCTTATATTTGAATAAAATATTTTTATAGAAAATGAAAGTGAATGTACAAACTATTAGGATTAATGAGAGATTTCATCCATTGAATTAATTTATTCAACAAATATTTATTGAGTATCAGTGACTACTTTTAGGTGTTTGAACTATAGCCGTGAGGAATATAGAAAGTTCTACCCTCATGGGGCTGATCTCTTATTTGCTTAAAAATAAGTTAATGCAGGGCAGTGCAGCAGTGGCTCAGTGGCAGAATTCTCGCCTTGCTATGCTGGAGAACTGGGTTCAATTCTTGGAGCCTGCCCATGCCAAAAAAAAAAAAAATCAATAATAATAATAAGTTAACATGACTCATAATGATAAATGTTTAAGAAAAATAGTAAAGGAAAACAGGTTTATTTATCTATTTTAAAAATTATATGGTGGTCAGAGAAATTTTTATTGTTAAGCTGACATCTAAGTAGAGTCCTGAAGGAAATGAGAGAGAGAGTGGAGAGCTAGGGGAGGTCATGTCAGCTGGGAGAACAATGAGTACAAATGTTCTGAGTGAGAAGCATGCTGGGCCTGTTTGATAACAGCAGGAAAGATAGTGGAGCAGCTCAGTCCAGAGGAAGTAGGACGTGGGGGGTCAAAGAAGTAACACGGGATAAGATCACATCAGCCTTATAGGTCCTGGCAAGGATTTGGCTTTTACTCTCGATAAGATGGGATGGCTATAGAAGGGTTTTCTGCAGAGTGTGTCTATCTTATAATATCACTCTATCTTCTGGGTTAAGAATTGATGTTGGTCAGTACAGTGGCAGGAAACCAATAAGGAGACTATTGTAATAATCTGGGAGGGAGATGATTGTGGCTTGGACCAGGGATGATGCTGGAAGTATGAGATAATGATTAGTTTCTGACTTTATTCTTTACCCTGGATTTATGATAGACTTGACATGGTATGTGAGTTTTTAACATTACAAACTGGAAGAATGGCATCTCCATTTACTAAGCTCCTGAAAGCAGTGGAAAGGAGTAGATTAAGAGGAGTAGGTTGTCAGGAATTTGGTTTTGCATATAATAATAAATTAATAGTGAGATATTGTTGTAGTCAATTTGGGCCAGGTTTATGCTAAGTTAGTGAAAACAAATATTAATGATTTAAAGCAGACATTTATTTTCTCACTGATGCTTTGTCCATTGTAGATTGGACAATTGTCTAGTCATCAGTCTTTTATGCAGTGACTTAGCAGTGTGACTCTACCATTTCAACGCATAATCTTTGCACTCCTTGCTTAAGGAAAATGCAAGCTCGGGAAGTTGGGTAGGTCTTTTTGCTGACTGCGCTTCCCAGTAGTGGATGCATTCCTATAGTGGATGCAGTGGTATCCACCCAGAATTCCTCTTGGCCTCTGAAGTGTCCATTAACCCTTCTGTTTGAGTGTTGGGTGCTGATGGTTCACAACTAACTACCTTCTCATGAATTGACTTCAAATAATAGGAGCCATCTACTACAAGTAAATATTCTTCTGCCCGTGAAAGCATCCCACTTCCAGTTCTCCTCCTGAATTGTCTTCAGCTAAATAGAGCCATATAATCCAAGTAAATGCCTCCCCCACCCCCGACCCCTTAGAAGCATCCCACTTCCAGTGACTGGTGGGCATGGTGACAAATCAATGTGACTCTCTTAACTCAATTTGGAACATTTTTGAAGTATCTTCCCAACTCCAAAATACTTTAAGGGGTCAGCTAAGAACGTCTGTTGCTACAGCATTACAGTTCCATTTTTCCTTCTGCTCAAATCTCATCCCCTCATTCCTATGGGTATGTTTCTAAGAGCCTTTCCAATAACAACCTGCAACGATGCTCTGTGACTCAATTTCCCAGGGAAACTAATCTAAGGCAAGTGGTACATTTCTTATTTTCTCAACAAGAAATAATCACATTCTCCCACTTCAAAGAAAATATGGTGGGAAGTATAATCTGAGAGCCTGGAAGAGAAGGCACCTTTTGTGACCATTGTCTCTGTCTATCAAAGATCCTTTTTAGACATCTCAGAGAGGATATTAAGAAAGCAACTGGCTATGTGAACCTAGAGTTCAAAACTTATATCAAAACTGGTGATATTTAAATTGGATGTATTGAAAGACATGATAATACACGAAATCCTAATCCCAATAATTGAGAGCAAACAGAGAAGAGGAGAGAATTGAGTATAGGAACACTTCAATGTTTATAAATCACAGAAATAAGAAAGAACCAGCACGGAGACTTAGAAATTAAAGACAGTCTTAGCAACTCCTAAGTACACACCTTAAGAAGTTGTCACACTTGTATACAAGGAAACACGTATATAAATGCACATTATAGCATTTCTCTTTTGTAAAACAGAATACACAACTCAGATATCCATCAACAAGACAAAGGATAAATTAATTGTAGCAAAATCATTGGATGGTATAGAAGGTAGCAGTTAAAACAACACAAACAGTGAATCCACTGTAAACTATGGACTATAGTTAATATTGCACTTAAAATAATATTCTTTTATCAATTGTAATAAATACATCATACTAATGCAAAGTGTTAATAAGAGAGGGGGTATATGGGAACTCTATTTTCTGCATGATTTTTCCATAAAAATACAACTCCTCTAATAAAAAATGTATCAGTTAATCAATTGATCAATCGATTTATTGAATTAAATTGATTTCCCCAGAGAAGGAAGCATGGGACATTGTGACACCCTGTGTTATGAAGATACATGCAGAATGGAAAGAATTCAGAACAGGGATGTGTCCATTGCTTAGGAACTTTGGAGACCACATTAGAGAGAAGACCATGATGATATTTTATGGCTACTCTATAAAATATGTCAGACAGAAAGGAGCAGGACTGATGTCAGTCAAGTGAAGTGAAAAAAAAAATGGATGGACTCGAGTTATATTTATTATTATGGCTAAATCTCAAAAACATAATGTCAGGCAAAAATAGCAGTTTGTACCATGATATATATATAATATGGAACCATGTATGTGAAGTTTTAAAATGTGCAGAACAATACCAATGCCCTATATTGCTTATGGATATACATGTATAATAATAGTGACAAACACTGTGCATTTTGCAGTGGGGGACAGGGAATAAGAGAAAGAATGTACATCAATATTTGCAATATTCTCTACTTCTATTATGAATATTTGAAGAATTTCACATGAAAAGATGCTTTTCCATCTTCCTGTTTTTGTAGAACTTAAATACTAATAAAATTAGCTCTTTCAGGTGTCTTCTATATGCATGGATTATAAATACAGCAGGGACATTTCATTCACTTGTGCATAGCCAAAGGATTATATAGTAGTGGCAGTGGTAGTAGTAATGATTATATAATAATGATGCAGCATTTACATGGTCTGCAGTGTGAGCAGCACTGAGCTAACTCATCCCTTCTTATGTATTATTTTATTTAATCCTCACAATGATGCAAGAATAAAGAGGCGATTATCCTGGTTGTGCAGATGTCTCACATCTAATAAGTTGCAGAGCCAGGTTGAGCCATCACTGTTTGCCTCTGGAGAAAATATTCACACCTGTGATGCTATGTTCTTCTTACTGCACAAAGTGAAGCTCAATGCATATGCTTAGTTATTTTCTTATTAAACAGAAGTGAACCAAAACTGAGGGTGATTGCAAATGCCAGTAGAAGCAGCAGCACTTCGCTTGACTGGCATCAGTCCTGCTCCTTTCTGTCTGACATATTTTATAGAGTAGCCATAAAATATCATCATGGTCTTCTCTCTAATGTGGTCTCCAAAGTTCCTAAGCAATGGACACATCCCTGTTCTGAATTCTTTCCATTCTGCATGTATCTTCATAACACAGGGTGTCACAATGTCCCATGCTTCCTTCTCTGGGGAAATTAATTTAATTCAATTGATCTGAATTTGAAATCACAGATGGAAATGACCTCAGAGAACTTCCTTTCAATGCTCTCATTATACAGATAAAAAAGGAGAAGGCCAAAGAAGTTAAGTGGTTTCCTTATTACATATTATTTCCTTCATTACTGGAACTAGGTTGTTCTCAGTTCTAGTTGCACAGTAGAATCACCTGGGGAACTTTAAAAAATTCTGCTGCGTGGTCACACTTCCAGATATTCTGATTTAATTGGTCTGGTGTGGGACTTGGCATTGGTGTTTTATTAATCATCCCAGATGTTTCTAACATGAAGCCGTGGTTGAGAACCACTGCATTTATGTTTCTGCTCATTGGCGTGCTCTCAAGGACAGATCTGTGAGCTTTGGGTTCCTGTGATTTGGATCATTTTACCAGTAGGGAAGTGATGGGTGAAGGTGCAAACTGAGTCATGTTTGCTCTTCGAGAAAATTCCCTGAGTTTTACAGGAGATTTTATCATAGACTTTGTTCATAAAGAGATCTTCTGCTATGTTATTTTTCCTTCAGTGCATTTGTTATAAGAATTCAACACCATGATACAGCTACAAATAGAATGGGTTTGGGAGCAATGACTTTTCAGGAAACTAAGGATTAAAGTCAGTACTATTTCAAAAATTTGTAGACACCTAACTCTAGTTAATATAATGTCAATTTTATTTAAATTGATGTCATCAAGCTTTTTCTATAGAGAGCCAAATAGTAAATATTTTAGGCTCTGTGGGCCAAACGGTCTTTGTAGAAACTACTCTATTCTACCATTGTACAATGAAATCAGTCATAGGCAATGCATAAACAGATGGGCATGTTTATGTTCCAATAAATTTCATTCACAAAAGCCAGAGGTGGGCCCAATTTGGCCCATGGGCTGGGATTTGCTAACTCCTGAAGCGTCAGATTGAAATGGCTGTTTGATGAGGACCCAACTCTTACAAAAGCCAAAATGTAATTAAAATTTGTCTCAGATTATGGGAAGGTGGGTCTAAAATTATGAAAAATTCTTAAGAAAGTTTTAATATTTTGCTCATATATTCAAAGGTTTGTAAGACAACAGAAAGAATAAGATCAGTGTTTTATCTAGGACTATTTGAGCACTTTTGTGTCTTTATAGCCCAGTTTGGTGCAACTTACAAATACTTCTCTTTTCCATCTTAACAAAAAATTTAAAAATTAGCATTTAGGCTGCTGAATTCCAGTAGCTGTCAAATATTTACTTGGAAAATGGAAAGGTAGTGAACACTAGTCATTTCATGATTTCAGTTTTATGATTGTTTCATTATAGAACATATATGCATAAAATTTTCATAATAGTTGCATCATTTGAATCATAGCTTTCAGTTTCAGCCCAAACCACTGCCACTTATGAGGATGGGGACTTTATTGATTTAGGTTTTCGAACAAAGCTAGAAAAGTTGCTAGAATGAAAAGAAATCTTGATGTGTTCCGAGCATTGATATAAAAGGTTGGAAGAATGGAAAATAATACCCTCTAAATTCCCATCTAAACTCTAATAGCATCTCACAGATGCACAGTCCTTTTTTAGGAATAGGTTCAGTGGTTGTAGAGTCCTGCTATGACTTTCCATTGCAATTCAAAATGATTACCCACTTTTGCACTAACAGAAGATCATTATCCAAAGGTAAAAGAGCGAACAAAGGAGACCTACCCAGATAGGTTGTCACCACATGAAATCCAGTCCTCAAGGCACGGAAAGGGTTGTTCCAAAATGCACCACCTTGATTGGGGAATGTTCAGGGAGTCAGTTGATTTGCTCAACCTCCAAAAATGGAAAGCAGATCAAGAGCTGTGGAGCACTGTATCATCGCGTGGGAGTTATGAATATAAAGTCAGGGTGAACCTTGCCTATCTGGAGCCCAACCATGAGTGCTGTGCAGTTCTCCTAAGCAAAAGAGCAGACCTTTTCTGAAGACCCAACTTTAGTTACTTATCTTGCTTTCAACTCCTTAAGGTCATTTTTGCTTAGCTTGCATGATTGAAGTTTTCATGTATGTGTTCTCTTTTGGTTGCTTTTAACAAATAGAGGTTGAAGAGTACTTATTTACTTATTTATTTTTGTTTGAAAATAAATGAGTGTTTTAAGCTTTATTAATTAATTATTTTTTTGCTCTGATATATATATAATATATATATAATATATATATGTACTAGAGAAGTTGGAGGTTTACAAAAAAATCATGAAGATAAATTCACAGCTTGTGGGATATTTATTTTTAAGGTCAAGTTGTTTTATAATTCAATCCTTCCTTCCATCACCACAATTAATTTTTCTCCAAAATGAGAAAAATGAAGCTATGATTTGTCTACAGGATAATTTGTGACTCATAGGATCTTAAGTCGCAGGTCTTCAGTTAGGTTCTTTTACTTATTAAACATATGACTTTTGAAGATTAGCTTAACTCTTTGAGCCTTGGTTTTCTCATCTGAAAATTGGGGTGTTTTGCATATATCTCATGACTGCTGGACAGCAGTCAGGCAATATAAATAATGTGTTTAGCCCCTGGCATACATTAGGTGCCCGGTAATTGAAGAGATAATGTTGAGTGTGGTAATGATGATGACGATGGCAATGTGACCTATGAGATGAGGCCATCCCGACTCCCATAAATGCGGAATGGTGATGGAATTGACTGTCAGAGACAGACAAATTTCTAAGTCTATTAGAAATAGACTTATGCTCAGACTGTTGTTTAAGATGAGTTACCAGAAGGTTAGACTCAAGCATGCCTAAAGTAAAGGAAAATGGGCCCCATTCTAAAGCTTAAAAAGGTGATTTTTGTGTGTGAACACATTTGAGTGCGTACTCTTGGGGGTTCCTTATTTCCTCTCCATTCCAAAGCAATGGACAGTTAAGAGACAGATGTCATACTAATTGATTGTATTCTTTGGAAGCAGGGGTAAGCAATTTGGTCACATTTGTTATTTGTTTCCAGTAGTCCAATAAGCCATTTGTGAGCACTTGGTTTCAGTATTTTAAAGTGCTATGACTAGCTTGGTTGACCACCTCAAAAAGATTAATTGCAACGTGAAATATCTATTTCCTTTTGAATTATGTGGTAAAATAGCTTTGTTGGTACTGAAGGAAATACCTTCTGCTTCAGGTCAGCATGAAGGGTATAATAATTAGTATTTTCCACCAACAACCTTTATTCATTTATTCTTTCATTAAACAATATCATCGAGCTTTTGCTATGTGCCCATTACTGTGCCAGGGAGTGAGGATGCTGTGGTTAGGAAGACTTTGTCTCTGTGCTAAAGGAGCTGCTAGATTGTGTGGAAGGAAGACAAGAAAAAAGTAATTACAACTGTCAGGAGTGACACGGTAAGGGAAGCAAAAGTGCTATGAGAATGCATAATACGTGTGTATCAACTAGTCTAGGAGTCAAAGAAAATCTCCTGACCAAGTGATAGTAAGCCAAGGTTGAAATGATGAATAGATCTTCTTATAAGTCGGAAGTAGAGCAATGTCAGTTTTATCAGCGTATTTGTACTTCTGAATGAGGATTGCAATTGCTAGTTGAAAAGCATATTGATTTATGCATTACCTCTTTTTCTCAATAAAGGTGTTATTTTGTCTCATCACAGAGGATGCGTGTTAAGTAACATCAATACTATTTAAGAATCAGAAATCAGGAAAATTTTGAAATTAAAGAGAAAGTTTGCCAGTGCAAGGAGCATAACCTTCCTGGTGAAACTAAGCATCTGATTGGTCTCTGATGTCCTTAGGTCCCAGATCCTGCAGATAAATAGATGGTATTCTGAGAAGTTCCAGAATTTCCCCTTGGTGATGGGAGTACAAAGATCCATTCTCACAGGCATGGCCAAGACTAGGGTGACCACTGTGCTGAATATGGCTTCGGTACACAGATACGCTCACCCACTCATATACTTACTCCTGGTATAAGGCTTTCAGCCAAACTTCTTCAAGATTCATTCATTTATTGATTCAAAAAGAATGTTCCTGAAATAATTCAATATGAGATGAATGTGAAATGAACCTTAATCTAAAGGAGGTTTTTAAATGTTATAAACCCTCAGAAAAGTAATTTTCATAGAGTATGTAAGGAGTTTTAATGTTTTGTTTTGTTTTGTGTTTCTTTGGGTATGCTGTATGGTGGGGTCACATTTCATTATTGTTCCTTGTGAGCATCCCTTTACTGCAGCGCCATTTGTTGAGTTTTTGTTTGTTTGTTTGTTTGTTGTTTGTTTTGCCTGTTTATTTTTTGGGAAGTGCATGGACTGGAAATCAAACCCGGGTCTCCCGCATGGCAGGTGAGAATTCTACCACTGAACTACCCTTGCACCCCCACCCCCCGTAGTTTTTAATGTGTAGAGTATTGTGGAAACTCAATGCTAGGAAGAATTAGTTCAACCTGGATAGAGAGGACTAGAGTTGACCATGTGAGGTAATGAAAGTCATTGAATTCAATCAACTTAGTTTAGGCCAATGTATGGGGAGGGGGGATGTGAGAGATCATGGCATGTTTGGGAAAAAGCTAGCAGTTTGATTTTTCTGGAATATGGTACTCATGGGAATAAAGTTTAAAGGATAATTTGAAGAGATTGTACCTGTATTTTTCAAGTAGTGTTTTGGGGTTTTATGCTTTTGGCAATTTGGAATCACAAGAAGACTTTGGCAAGACAGAAATTTGATTAGTTTGTTTTCTATTAAATTTGTCTAGCAGTTTCCTAGCACATGGGTGGACAGCAAACGACAAAGGAAGGAAGTGTGATTCTGACTACTGGGGAGTTAGAAGGGGATTAAAATCACATAGTTGGGATAGTATGTTTATCTGAAGCAATACCGATCAACAGTACAAAAAGAGACGCCTTTAAGATAATTTGGGAGGTGAAACCTTCAATATTTATTGACCAGTGAAATGTGTAAGTAAAAATAAAGAATCAAGGAAAGCTACAAGTTTCTCATAGAACCGTTGCTTCTTTACAGAAAGAAACATGTTTGAGGTGATGATATGTGAAGAGATAAAATAATTTTATGAAATGCATTTCTGTAAGATGTGCACACAGCTTCTGTGATGTGTGTCCTAAATTTGTTTTTTTCTTATTACCTGGGCTCATTTGCTTTTATATATGTAAGCACAGACTGTGTATTTAGCCTAGCATTCAATGCTCATTCCTCTGAATGACATGTGAGAGGTGATTTTAACCGAAACAAAGGTATAGAACAAATGTGATGATGGTCAAGAGATTTTGTGTTGAACAAATCTGCATGAGAAAAAAAATATATTTTAAATGCAACCCACAGACCCCTATGAAAATATATAAAAGATAAAACAGAGAACAAAGAGATCCCAAAAATGCAAGATCAGAGGACTTAGGAACTGAGTAGCCTGACTGTCACTCACCTCTGGCACCCAACAGCTGGCTATCTATAATGCCTCTATACCAAACCAGCCAGATGGAGCCTTGGCAGTAGCCTATTCTGGTCATTCTAGAGATGCTCACAGATCACTACTCTGCACTCTGTTAATTTGCTTGGGTAAAAAGTCAAGGGGCCCAGCCATAGGACAGACGTGTATGATCAATCTGAAATAAGCTCCCTGCTTTGTATCCATTCTTCTGTGTGAAAGTGTCCATTTATCAGAAGAACTTTTTGACCAGGACTGCGGGTTGGAAGAATAGAGTCTGTTCCCTTTTTCACCATTAAATCCCAAGATATGGGGCTCTGCTTTCAGAGTTTTCGTGCTACTATTATATAACCTCACACAGGTTGGGGTAAGAATTTCAATAGATATTTCAATGGTTTAAATGTAACATTTATTCAGAATGACCCCAAATGTCATGAGTATCAATTTCAAGATAATAAGTTCAATTTTGTACGTGCCAATTCTGAAGGTCTGCAAGTCATCAATGGAAGAGATTCAGAGACTAATATACTAAATTCTTATAGGAATTCCTCTAACAAATATTCAACTTCTACCCATCCTCTAAAAGCTCATTCTTATAAATGATGGTGGCCTTGAAAGTTCTTGTTCTTTATAATCATGCTTGACACTTTATCATCTTTTATAGGAGTTCATTCATAATTCCCCAAAATAGACATTTTCACCTAGAGTCTAGAATATTCTGAGCATCTATCACATACAAAGCAGAATGTGCTAGGCACTGGAGAAAGTATCAATTTAGAAGAGCTGGTCCCCTGTCTGCAAGGAGATCATGATGCCATTGAAACATTTGCCCTCAGTAGCATTGTGACAATGAGTCATCTCCATCTGATCCAGACCTATATTGCAAATAAAAGCTTTCCTCAGAGTAAATAAATTTGCAAGTTCATTGCATATTAACGATACTAATGGTGACACACGATTGTATTCAAAAGAAGCCAAAATGTTCTGCTGCCTTGAAAAGAAGTTGAGATGTGCCCACTTGTGAGATGACCCAGGGATGGTAACCAAGAAACCTAATTATAGACTTGAATCTACCACCAACTTGCTGAGAGAACTTGGAAACATCAGCTTGCAGTTATCACATCTTAGTGGCAAAATGAGTGCTATGGTAGAAATTCTGCCCTTGATCCTATCATAAAACATGGCGTCTCAAATATTTTTTAATGATCAAATGCATACAGGAATGAATGCCTTTTCTCTCTGAAATGATCACAGTCTTTGAAAGAATCCCAGCTCTGACGCTCACTAAGTGTAGGAGGGCAGCAGGCAAGTCACTTGATCTCTTTGAACCACAGTTTCCTTTCTCATGTGGGAAACATGTAGAGATACCTATAACATACATTTTTATTTGAGGACCACATATAATATCTGTACTTGGCCCAACAATATATGTACTTCGACCCATTCTTTTAATATAGGGTAGTTCTTAGTGCTATAGAGATTTCTTGCTCTTGGTTTTTTGATCTCTAAACTCATCTATCTACTTTGGCACAGAACAGTAGGTGAAGGAAAAAGGAGGAAAATTCTGAAAGTAAAGGGAAGAATATTGAGTAAGACTTTTGTTGAGAAAACCTGATGAAAGAATCTAGTATACCAGAAAGAAAACTTCTACTAGGGGATACATATATTATAGAATTCCTTTTATGGAGTATCCCTGGGCTAAAAGCTCTTCTGGATAAATAGTTATTTGGATAATCACTAGTGGGAGAGGGGACTGAAAACAGATTAGAGAGTAGGTAGTATGACTTTTCCTTTTGCCAAATTTTGACAGCTCCTCATGGTTCAGTAGCATCAATATGATTTATTGGTTTGTCAAAAGTGAGAAAAGTTTTCTCAGTAGACAATGGTAAACAAAGGAGATTGTTACAATAAGAATAATTCTGATTTCCCACAGAAGATATAATTTCACCAAAAGACTGAAGAAAAGTATTGAATTTTATGAGTTTGTGTGTGTTTGTGTGTAAACGTGTGCAATTATGCTGTGGTCAAGCAGCTGCTTTTCCTTTTTCTTTATTAGCAGTTTTAGAAACATTTCACATTCATTGTTTGTGAATCCTATAGTCTTTTATCACTAAGGTCTCTGCTTAAGTGTATTGCACAAACACATATACACACAAACATACATTTTCAAAGCCCCCAAACATTATTTTTTTCCCATTGCCTTGGACCTCTAAATTACTAGCATTGCTGGCTCTCCTTTTTTCGAGCAATGCCCTATTTATCAGTACAGGATGTTTTCATTCTCAACATCTCTATGTTTGATTGTGAGTTTGCTAGTCTTACCCCAGCACATGCTTACAGAGCAAAACCATATGATTAAACATAATCTACATGGAAGATATTTTAGTGGTCGCTAAGGCCAAACATCTTTCTTAAAAGTGACGAAACTGAAGCTCCAGTACCTTAAATAACTTAATTAGTTACACATTTGGACTATACATTGTTCAAATAAATTTATTTTGATTTTTATTTCAGTTTTAAATATTAAGCAGAAAGCAGAAAGTGCAAAAGGGTAGGCATATACTTGAATTTTATTTTGTTCATCTTTCTTAAACTTCAAGTTTTAAATTTTAATTCAACAATCAATTCTAAGGGTTCAGAGTGTTATAGAGATAGAATGTTTCTTTAACATCTCCCCCACTTCCCTAAAGTAGAACTGTACAACTAAAGCAATTTTTCCAGGAAGAGTAAGATAACTGTATAACAAGCTAATCTCAATATGAACAAAATCTCAAATATGATAGAAATTTAACTCCTGCTCATCCAAAGTATAAATCAGGTGTTCCTGTTCCTATTTGTTGCCTGCCTTACTTCAAAGCAGGAATCTAAGGGACCAGATTTTTTTCATGTTGAGTTTCCACCATCCTCAATATACGATTTCCAAGAATGCGCTGGGGGGCTTCTCCATTACGTGCAGCTGGTATAGAGGAAGCACAAAGCATAAAACTGGGGAGTTTTAAAGACCTGGAAATTGTTAAATGATATCCAACTATTACAGCTTAAAATCCTGAAAATGTAGCCTACCTATGTATGTATGTATGGAAATGGTACCATACTATATACATACTTTCCTGCAACTTGCCTTTTCCAAATTAGCCCATACAGATCTCTCTCTCTCTTTTTTTTGCATGGGCAGGCACTGGGAATTGAACCTGGGTCTCTGGAAAGGGAGCATTCTACCACTGAGCCACCGTTGTACCACCCCTATCTCATTATTTTTAATGGTTGCTTTAACTACTCTTATTATTAATGTTTACTGTTATACTGTAAGAATGTTTCATGTTTTATTTAACCAATCTATATGTTCTTATATTTAAAACCAAAACAACTTGCACAGCAAAATAACATCTACATATGCAATTATATGAATTTTGGGGCCAATTTAACGACTATCATATTAGCACCATTTTTTTTTCATACTTTCAGATAACTTTTACATGAAGCTCTTTCTAAATGTTTCTGTGACAGAGAAAGTGGTGCTCTTTCGATGGGTTTCCCATATTGCCCAGACTTCTTGACTGGCTCTGGCCTCGAGCTTGTGGAGATAAGCAATGCACGTCAGTTATGGGCCAAAATGTGAAAGGAACTGACTGTGAACACGGAGCTGTCTGTCCTCCTGTCCTGGTGACCAAGGAGAAAATACATTGACATGGTGGAGCCATGCGATTGAAGCAACAAGAATCACTGAATCACCACATGGTGAATAATCCCCCAGGAGAATCACCAAGACTTGCAGCAGAATTTTCATAACTGTGAACTGTAAACATTTATTGTATTAGCTTCCTCTGAGACTGGGGTTGTTTGTTCTACAGCCTAACCAATTTACTGTGACTAATAAGATGCCTATGTAATATTATAAATAATATAAAACTGTTATGTTATTAGTAACTAATTTCCATTTCTATAGGGTCTTAGAGTTTACATAAGGTTTTCCTAATCATTTGTTTAAATGACTTGTATAGCAATATAATTATGGCTGCAGGCACTTTTGGAATGTGTTCTACTATTTCATTCAACATTTATGGGTTTATATTATTTTGCATTTTGAGTTAGCATATCTTTTTTTATAGGAGGTATACGCTTTTGCATATGTCTTCCACCTTACTGCCACTTTAAATGCTATCTTACGTGATTTTAATAGGCAGACATCTAAAGTTGAAAGTAATTGTCTCAGAATGAGAACCTGAGAAGATTCTTTTTAAGTAAACTAAGTCTTAACACATAGAATTTACAGCCTTTTTCTATCACTAATATGCTCCCTAGGATCCCTAGAGTTGCTTCCCTTTCTGCCTAGTCTTTTTTTGTATGCTGTATGGCAGGGTCACATTTCATTTTTTTTCCCGTTATTGCAGCACCATTTGTTGAATTTTTTGTTTGTTTGTTTTTACGTGTTTGTTTTCAGGAAGGGCATGGGCTGGGAATCAGGACTCGAACCCGGGTCTTCGCATGGCAGGTGAGAATTCTACCACTGAACTACCCTCGCACCCCCCTCCCACCTTGCTGTCTAGTATAACAGTAGTTTTTATTATATATGCACATATAGTCTCTTTATAATGTATATTATTATTATATATATTATTTTTATATTATATATTAATTAAAATATCATTAATATATAATATAGTATTATATTTTATATTATTATATATATAGTCTTTTATTTCCTTGCTTTCTACCTATAGAATACCTAATTGAGTTCCTGATGACAATAAGGGAATTAAAGTTCTAGTAGGACAGTCCTTTAATAGACAGAGAGAAGGCCTGTATCCCCGTCCTTTCAGGGGCTAACCTGGCATCCAGTCGTCTGGTCACATTCTGGTTTTCACTTGATTCTTCAGTAAAATGAGGGGCTGGATTTGATTGCCAATTACGATACTTGACATTATCTGGTTCTAATCAATAGTACCACTTTGCAGGGACTGAATACCTGCTTGAATCTTACAATAAGGCAGCAATAAAAATTGTAGTTTACCTATATTCAGTATTGACTCTACACCAATCCACATGGCATGCACTTTAATACATTATCTTTTAATATATTAATACATTATCTCATATAAACTCATAGGATTCTCTTAGTATTCCCCATTTATACACGTGAAACAGACACTTTGAGAGAAAAGTATGTTCAAGCTCATCAGTGTGCAAACAATGAGGCCTTCCTGAATTTAAGCATGTTCGATTCCAGAGCTTTAGCTCTTAACCTTTATACTTTATTAGAAGAAGAATGGTTGGTATATAGGCCCTCAGACAATTAATACAATTAATAAGTGCTGTAGTTCTGATCTGGAAGCCAGGTCTTTTATTCTGCCCTTCCTTGGAGCCTCTTTCGCAAACACATCTCGTGGTCTAGCCTCACGCTATTTGTCGTGTGGTCGAGTCGTCTCTAAGCAGCAGGGACCACGACAGCTGCTAGGATGACTTGCCACTTCCAGAGATTCAGTCAATAAGGAGGCAAGCCCAAAGGGGTTCAGACAGGTTATAACTCATGGCAAAAACACGCAGCATGAACTTCATGTTCTCTTTGGTTCCACATGTCCCCCGAGTCCCCCAGGGGTGATGCGGAAGTGGGCTCAGATGAGCACTGCGGACGCAGAGGTCTGCCCCACAGCTAAGGCGCACGGAAGCCAGAAAACCCCTAACCGCATAAGGGGCAGCTGGCAGCCTGCCCAAATTTTGCTCCTGAGAGAAACATGATCTTTATTTTCCTGGTCGGAAAATGAATCTACCCTTTGCCCTAGAGGGAGTCACTAGCTTCCAAGGCTGTTGTGTAAACATTCTTGTGTAAACAGACTGACATGCATACCTGACGCCACAGAGAATTACCCCCAACGTTACTGGTGAATGAAAATATTCCCAGAAGTAAAATACCCCCATATATGTGTGCATCCGTTGGATTGCCATAGGATCTGCATTGCTCAGACTTGTCTTCAGAGCCAGGAATGAAGACACAGACCGAAATGTAGAATGCGGATGAGAAGTTTCCCACAAGTTATCCAGAAGGCTCCTTTTTCTGGAGCAGCTGATCTGAGTATAAATTGGTATGATCCTTTTGGAAAATCTTTTGCAATATGAACAAAGAGATATAAGCGCATTGATACACATTTAATAGAAATTTGAGGTCTAGGAATCAATTCCAAATCAACAAATCGAAACCTGGAAAAAAATCTGCATGAATAAATGCTTTTTAAAAGTAACATAACTTGATAGAACAGGAGAATAGTTAAATAATTTGCGGTGCATTTTCTTGATGAAGAAACTTATACTTTAAAATGATGGTTATAATAATACAAAAATATTCATGACATCATATATGAAAAGAAGGGTTAAAATTATGTACATAGTGTGAGGACAAATGTGGTGCCACACACAAGCATTCTCATAAAGGGAAAAAGACTCAGAGGAAATTCATTATATGTAACATTTTGCTAAGTGAGACTGGGGGAACAAAGCATTTCTTTTTTCTTTTTCTCATATTCTCCAATAATTTGGCTAGATGTTCAAATGAAAAACAGATGCATAAATTAAAAAGAAAATATTTGTTGTAATGAGCTCAATGTTATTAATTGAACATTAATTTCTAAATTACCAGCATTTTTTTCTTTATTGTATTAAGTCCTTCCGTTTATTAAGTTTATTAATTAAAATCTCTCCACTAGAACTCTTTGCCTGCCAAACAAGGATGGCATCCAGAATTCCGAGGTGAGATTCTGGAAGAGAATATCTGCCCGGAAGGTGGCTGTTAGGTGCACTTCCTGGGAAAAGGCTAAATGGAGCCTTTTGAGTTAAAAGCAGGATGGTGGACTGAATAAGGTATTTAGGGCTTCAGAAAACAAGACTGGCTTCAAACAACACCTCCTCCAGGATTCCTTCCTAAATCTACATGAACCCCTCCTTTGCAAAGAATAAATAAGGATAAAATGTAAACGTTTACCTACATTACAGGCCTTTCAAAATGAGCATTGGCTTCTACTGAGCTCTTCCATCAATAGCGCTTCTTACTCACCGAGCTATCTACTGATCGCACGTCCCCATCCTGGACATGCCCTGCACCCCACTCTTTACCCTACTCTCTGAACTCAAACACTAAGATCCTTTTACTTCCTAGAATGTTCTAGACTCCCTGTGCCTCCAGGCTGTTCTCTCTGCCTGGAGCTCTTTGCCTCTACACCTCACCTCCACCAAAGGAACTCTTGTTCACTATTAGAAATCATGTTCTCTAGAAGTTTACTCCAGCTCCTTCGTTTGGGTTTCAGGTCCCTGCTCTATTCCCTCATCACCCTCTCTGAGCAGACAAATACACCTCCGATACATCAGGAAATTTTACTTTGGGACAATCCTGGAAAAATGCCAAATATTTGAGTCTAAGAGGTAATGTGTAACACCCATACTTTTCATGACCCCTAAGAGTTTTGCACTCTTTTAAAGGCATGATTGTTTTAAAGAGAAATTGTATTCTAAGAAGAAGCTTGCTCTTGTCCTCTACCAAGGATATTTAGAATTTGAGGTGGCCGGTGGATTTCACAGTGAGCTAGTTCTGCAAAGAGTTTTCGAATCGTAGGAATGAAGCATAAAGATAGCACACTAGCACACTCTGTTTTCGCTGTCAGGGCTAGAAGGGAAAATGTTAGGTTCTATAGATGGTAATCTAATAAAACATGTTTTTAAAAAATCCATGAAACTGCACTGCACAAACAGTGAACCCTAAGTTAAACCATGGACTATGTAGCAACTAGGACAATTATAAAAATGTGTTTTCATCAATTGTAGCAAATGTACCACACAAATGCAAGGTGCTAATGATAGGGTGGTATATGGAAACCTGTATTTTATGCATGATTGTTCTGTAAACCCATAGCTTCTCACAAAAAAGTTACTAAAGAAGCATTAAGCAGCTCTCATATGACAATGCTTGGATTGCTACTTTCTTAACATGAGCCATAGAACTATCTGCTATGAATTTCCTTTCCTTTCCATATGAAGTTCATGTAACTGTGATATGTTTTGATTTCTGGTCTAAGTTGTTATCTCATTGTGCTCAGATAGACTTTTTGTTTTGTGCTCAGATAGACTTTTTGTTTTTACATTATTTTCCTTAAAAATATACTTCATGCAATACTGAGTGGTAAATTATCTCAACTTACTTCTGAGGTGCTTTTGGTAAATTCCAAGAGTATTCCAAGCTATTAAAATCCACTCTTGAAGTCCCAGCTTCTGAGATATCTGCCTAGAGAATAACGATACTCCAAGTCTTTTCCTACATCAGTGATTCACAGCCCAAGCGAGGGAAGTAAGAAACACTTGCTCCCTTATGCAAGCATCGTATCTCAACTTCCTCCCTGACTTGGTTGAGAATCATTGCCCATTCTTATTGAGCATGTGTCACATCTTGCAGACAAGCTGTATGCAAACAGTTGTAAAGCAGGTCTACTGTTAAATAGAGAACTAGGTGAAGCCACTGTTATATAGAGTGATTTCAAAATATTTTAGATGAATGATCTTATAAGAACAGTGTTTTGAAATCTTTCTTGAGACTAACAAGTCTTGAGAGACATCTTTGGTCAGGACAAAAGATAGATTTTTTTTTTAACTTATGTGATGGGGAGATGTGTTTTTCAAATCTCATTTTGTTTTCTATTTTGAATTGCCATATGTTTTTGTTTTCAAAGATAAATATTACCCAGTACCGTGTGCTCCTACATTTTGGGACTATGCAAGGAAATCAATTGGGGGAAGGTTTTCAAGCCCTACATTTTTATCCAACTGCCACATAGTATTCTCAAATCCTTGAGCCTGATGGTTAACTAGGTTTCATTTTGTGGACATTTTCTTTAATAATAGAGCAGTCTTTATTGTCAAAGTTGAAGAATATAACCATACCGACAGAAATGATAAAGTATTTGTTGCCTCGCTCCTGTGCAGTACCGTATTATGATTACATAAGATATGCATTTTTTTTTAAGAAACGCTTCTAGGTTCCTAAGCATTCAGAGACTATAAAAGAAACAGCCACAAAAGTGCCTAAAATCTTTGACCAATAGAGTGATTAGATTGTATTCCCCAAAGGACTTTCTGCTAATGTAGCTAACCTGGAAATCATCTAAAAGCCAAAAACATGAGATGGATCAATGGATATCTCATCAGAGCAAGCCCAGCTGCTAGATAATAGAATGGACTTCATTGCACCCCCTCAACTTCCAATTGTTCAAAACAGCCAAAGTGTCGGAATGGTTTTTGTTGAGATTAGTGATGTGAACTGATGAAGACAAGCTACCTTTTAGAATATAATTCATATTGGCATTTGAATCATTTGTGTGTTTTCTCTTTCTGTTGCATTTTTTTCCCTTCTGAAGAAACTTGGCATGTGGTATCTAATGTGACCTAACAATGGCAAATAGAACTTTCAGTGTGGTTTGTCTTTCCACCCACGTACAACACATTTTGCAGAATTGACACGGATGGATCAACCCTGTACAGGAGCAAACAAGAAACCAAAAATACCCCTCCTCCAAAAAATAACCCTTGGTGTGAAACTCTTTCTGAGAAAGCCCAGCCTGTTTCCTTAAAGTAGAAAACAATATAACAAAAATAGATTTTTCTTAAGACTCTTGTTTACTGAGATATCAATTCTGTTTCCAGCACAACCCAAAGTAGTTGCTACCCAGAGATTTTTTAGGAAGTCAGATAGATGCTAATGCAATGGTTTTTTGCTGTGAGTGAGTTATGCTTCTCACATTGCTTATTAGAAGGTAAATGCATAATTATATGGCTCACTCATATGAGAGCAATAAACTTTATGGGAGTATTTATAAAACAGTATGTTTACATCAACGGTGCTATACAAGTAACAAATAATAATAACATTGTGAAGAAAATTAGCTCCTTAGATGCATAACATTTAATATGTAGTTCTGTATAATTAATATCCTGGCAATTTAATGCATTACTCATTTTCTTTTCCTTTTCCCTCCCCTTCTCTAAGAGGAAAGAAACAGAATTTGTTTAATTTAATACTGCATTTTCACGGTAGAATAAAGCCAAAATATATCATGCTGGCATCATCTGATTTCTTACCCCATAAATTTGAAGCCAGGCACTGGCTTATTAATTTATGGCATGCCCAATAACATTATTTGTAAATACTGTTGCATCATCACTGCTATCTTCATCCCCATGCCATGTGTATAGAGAGGGCTCTTTGTACTTTCAACTAATTTATATACATTTACTCAGTCGTTCTCAATTAAGGGCATATTTGCTTCCCCAGGGGATGTTTAGCAGTGCCCAGGAGAGAAGAGCTCTATTGGTATCCAGTGGGTGCAGCCAGGGGACATCCTGATAAACATTCTACATTGCACAGGACAGGACCCCGACAGCAAATAATTCTTTGACTCCAAATATCTATAGTGCTGCTGGTGAGGAACCTTGTATTATTAGCTCATCCACCTTTAAAACCATCTGTCAAAGTAGAGAATATTATTATTCTCCCCATTTTAGCCATGAAAAAGTGGGCAGAGAAGAGCTGAGAGATTTATCCAAGGTAAAATTACATGGCAAAAAGTGAAGGGAATTGGATCTTGAACTCATATCTTCAAAGTTGAAGTTCCTCCATGCTTGCCTAGTGCATCTTCTTTCATGAGCTTTGCTTGCACTGAGAATGCAGCATTTTTTGTAATAGACAATATATATATATGCTGAGAATGTGTGTCTGTGTGCATATGTATTTTCCTAAAATCCAAACTTTTATTCCAGATAATGGTCCGTAGAAAACTGCGAGGTCTGACTTTTGACAAAATTATGAAAAGAGCCAAGTCCATCTTTGGCTCTGCCCTCCTCTCTCTATCCCTGCCCCTTTTTGTAGCTTCCTAGGCTGCTCAAAGCAAATGCCATGAAATGAGTTGGATTAAACAATGGGAATTTGTTTGCTTATGGTTTCGAGGTTGGGAAAATGTTCAAATGAAGGCATTATCAAAGCAATGCTTTCTTCCTGGAAACTGGCTGCCAGTGATCATTGGCTCCTCTGTCACATGGCAAGGTACATGGTGGCATCTGCTGGTCTTTCCTTTATCTTCTGGGTTTTGTTGATTTCAGCTTCTTGCTTCTGTAGCTTTCTCTCTCTCTCTCTCTCTCTGTCCGAATTTCATTCTCTTATAAAGGACTCCAGTAATAAGATTAAGACTCATTCTGATTGATGTGGGCCATACCTCAACTGAATAACCTCATCTAAAGGTCCTATGTACAATGGGTCCACACCCCAAGGAATGGATTAACTTTAAGGATATGCTTTTCTGGGGTATGTTGAGCTTCAAACACCACAGCTCCCGATGAAATAGCTAAGGTGGACCTAAGAGGGTTCACCTCCCTGTGCTTCCTGTCCTAACCAGGTATACTGGGTCCTTTCTTCAGCAGTTCTTCTCAGTTGGAAACAATGTGCCAGGCCTAATCTCTCAGTTAGCCCACCGGCCAGTCTGACAAAGTCTCATGCTCATGTGTTAATGGGAAATGCTTTGTGCATGTCTCCTTGTATGTCACATTACCAGAGAGGCCTGTTCTCTTTTCTAATGAATCAGGGTCACTCATATTTCTGCTTTTCAATATGACATATGATGCCCATCAGATCCAAAAGGAATTCAAATGAGTGTTCAGTGTGCCTCAGAACATCACCTCTTACATAGCTGCCTAAAGCCAAGGCTGCAGAGGGGAGAAATGAGCTATGTATTGGAATGATTTCTAACAAGCCTTTCCCCACAAGATGCAAGAGATTTGATTGTGTGCTTTCCCTATGACCTACAATAACAGCTGCCCCCTCATCTCTCGGCATCACCCATGTTAATAATCTTGTCTTTTCACTAAAGCATCACGTTACCGGAACACACAGAGAAAGAGCCCTTCCTCTTCACGATTTAGCTGTCAATGTCACCACTTAATAAACAGTTAAAAGGCAGTGACTCAGATTGCAGGTGCCAGTTTGGCCTGGGTGATTGTCAAATGGACCCATCCCAGCTAATTTAGGTCTTCAACAACCCCACTCAGGATGCCTAAAGGCAGGCCCAATGCCAACCAACACACCCTGGCAAATTCCAGGCGTGAGGAGGGCAGGAAAGACTCCTGAGAAGTGGAGCTGGGATTAGTGGCATCCAGGTGTAATTGCCACAGAAGGGAGACTCGGGGAAGAGGAACGCCGTGCCTCTGAGTCAGTAAATGACTTATGCTTAATGCCCCGAGCATATTAGTACCCCTTCTCCCACAGTTTCTGGAAGCAGAACACCTGGCCCAGCCATTTCAGAAGTCAGACTGGAGGTATCTCTCCACCTGCTGTGGAGATAAAGAGAGAAGGGAGCGCCTTGACACCACACAGGTTCTTTGTGGATTGCTCTTCACTTGCTCCGCAGCCGGTCAGTTGGCCCAACCACTCCTAAGTATGAAGCGCTTTCTTCCTTCACGCTGTGTTTGGGTTTGGTTAAGCAACATTCATGTGTGGCTCCAGGCCATGTACTGCCATCCATGCTGGTTTACTCTGGATGCCAATATGTGGCAATGGGCATCTGCAAGTCATTTTGTGACTTTGAAAATCTCTAACAAGAACCACCCTACAGCATTCAAATCACACAATCCTACTTGGTGCCCACTATGGACCAGACACTGTGTTTGACTCTGGGAGCATTCATGTGTCATCCTGGAGCCAGGACATTCAGAGGAAACAACCAGGTACAAAGTAATTGGATGGACACAATAGTAGGGGAATATGTGACGTTTTAAGAGAAGAGAGGAAAGAAGCTCCGTAACTTGAAATTGGGAACAGGAGATTTGAGGTTGGGACAGAGAACCTGAACCACCAATTGTACGTGACTTGTCAACTTTAAGTCATGTGGCTAGCAAACAGGTTTCTTGGTGTCCATGGTATCTTTGGTTCAGGATATTCTACATATGTTGCTCGTGTGTCTCCAATCTTGGTCTTTGCATCCGTTCCTTTAGCTTAACTCTGTACTTATTAGTCCTAGTTATTTATCTTTCTAGCTTTATTTTAGGATACAACATAACCCTGGCCCTTGTGTTTCCTGCATGTCCTGATCTGTTCCCCATTCCCCCATTCTCTAGATTTCTAGACCCAGCCCAAATGCCATCTCCTCTAGGAGGCTTTCACTGATTCCCTCCAGTATAAAGGAATCTGTACAGGATGTATATAGCTCTAATTATACTTTTTGTATCCACATATCACTTGTTATCTTGCACTATGTTATAAGAATTTGGCTTATTATTGTTACACAATAAATTATTGCTACACAAATTTATTCATCCATCCACATCATTGTCAATCACCAAAAGAATATTTACATGCAGAAAAAATAATAAATAGAAGTTAGAATTTCGATCCAGCTTCAGAGAGATCTCATCAAAGTCGTCCATTATCCCCATACAACACGTACCTGTCCTGACCACATACAACACGTACCTCTCCTGACCTCCCTCCTTGCAGAGTTAAGGCTTCCTCTTCCTGTGCTGCCATAGATCCTGAGTGTGCATCTACCATAGCGCCAACCACGCTGCAACTTCTTTCATTGCGATTCTACCTCTGATGAAACTGAGGTCCTGAAGACTGGGACTAAGTCTTATTCAACTCAGTGTTTGCTCACGACCTTGCTTGGGGGCAAATGGATAGAAGAAAGTTCATGCCTACCTTGAACTTGATTGCATGTGCATATTAGTTAACCATTTGGGAGGTAAATCTGAGGAGCCAGCACAAAATAAATTCTGTGTTTGCAGCTTGGACCATTACCTTGCTTATGTTATACAGGAAAGCAGTGAGAAGCTCCAAACTTTGCAAATCCAGATGAAATCCTGTTAGGTCCAAATGATTCATTATGCTGGGAACTTCTTACCTTCAGTAGACTTGGCCTGTGTATAAGAAGTTTTTTTTTTTCAAACCCAGATTTATAGACTGGCCTTCAAATGAACATGGAGGCTTTAACTTTTGAACTGTCTCTCATTTTGGTACTAAAAGCCCAGATGGGTAATAAGCATTTGAAGAAGTTTGTGTTAGGAGTAACCAAAAATGCGTACCTCCAGAGCTCCTAAATTCTGTTTTCTTCTCAGGTTAGATCCCAGACAATGACACAGGGGGACCTCATTAGCAAGATTGGCAGAACTGTCTTCCCTGAGTTACATTGAAAACTCATGGCCTCTACTCCTTTAGAGGGTTTTGGCAAATAATCACCATAAAAGAACGTTTCTATCTTTTCAATGAAACTTCTATATTGACCTTGCATGAAAAGTTAAGACAAGCAGTATAATATAATGATTGGGAAGAGAAAATAAGAATCAGGAAACTGTGTTCCTGATGCTCAGACATTTATTAACCTTGTACGAACTTGAGACAAGATACTTAACCTCTCCAAGCTTTAGTACCTCTTTTTTCAGAAGATGATAATAAGAATTATCTCACTTGTGAAGACTGAGTCAAAATAATGAATATTGTATGTGCAAGACCAGTCTGCAATTAAAAATAAACGTCTTTATTATGCTTTGGTTCAACGTCAATGTGTATTATCTTTTTAGTCAATATTCAATAGCAGATAATAATGTGAAAAATGTCATGTTTTCTTTTCCTTTTGGATTCTTTGAAGCTCAGAGTTAATATTTAATCTTTAGTCACGGCACTTATATGAATCTGGATGTCTGTTACATTTTTTTCTCTAGCGCTCACATTATTCTTGTTTTTATTTTAAATTTAGATTTTTGAAGCCAATATTTTATCCAGGCAACACATTTGAGGTAGATTAGATATATTCTATAAATAAGTAAATGCATATTTACTTATATAAACAGACAATGTAGGCTTCCTGCCATTTAGAACTTAAAATCTTGTTAAGGTGAAGAAATATATATATAAATATATACATATAGATAAAGTAAAAGTTTACAGATAATATTGCAGTACAAATATATACATATACACATACATACACATACTCACACACACACACTGCTGTGCTAGTAAATTTAGCAGCTAACTCTCCAAACCCAAAAAACCCCTCATTTGTAGTGCTTGCCAATTTCCCTGGTGTAAATACTCAGTAATCCTCCCATGACCCATTTCAAGCTACCAATACTTTAACAACTGGCTTGCACAATTCATGAAATATGAATGGACTCCAGCATATAGATGCCACATTGGCACAGACTTAAAGTGGGAGCCAAATTCAGAAAAGATACACTCCATGTCTCTGGACTGAAATAGTCTTGGGAGGACTCAGTGAGCCCAAATGATCTGAGCTGGACCTTAAAAGTTTAACATGTGGGAAAAACTCTAGAACCTTAGAATATTCCAGACTGATCCTTCCTTCCTTCCTGCCTGCCTTCCTTTCTTCCTTCCCTTCCTCTTTCTTTCCTTTTCTCTTACCTTCTCTTTCTTTCTCTTTCTCTCTCTATTTCTTTTGAACAGTTTTTGAATTGTAAGTAGATGACAGACACTTGCTATAGAGTTTATAAACAAGAAATTAGAGTCCCTGACCTCAAGAAACAGAGTCTTAGACAGATATTAAATAATATCAGAGACACAACGTTAGAGCCATGTACATGGAACCATGTACATGGGTCATAAAGATCAAAGAAGGCTAAGGAAGGTAAGAGAAAGTCATTCCAGCCTGAAATTATTATTTAAATGTGGCGTAAACTGCAGAGCATTCCTGTTTGGAATGATGGAAATGTTTTGGTGGTGGGTGGTGATGGTGGTGGCATGGCACTGCAGGCATGGTGGACAGCACATGTATGAATACAATTAAAAGAGGAAATATTAGATTATATATAAAGTAATATAATAAAACTTTTTGAAAAATCCAGGGAACTTCACTACACAAAAGTGAACCCTAAATTAAACCAACGAGTGCAGTTAATAGTACAATTATAAAAATGGGCTTTCATCAGGTGTAACAAATATTCCATGCCAATGCAAGGTGTTAATAATTGGGTGGTATTGGAAATCCTATGTTTTATGCATAATTATTCTGTAAGCCCATAACTTTCTAATAAGCAAAAAATAATTTGAAGTGTAGACTAGCACCATATACTTATAAGTTTATGATTACACATTATATAAAGGAGAGCATATCTGTACACACATAGCCACTACAACATGTTCATGGGTTTCTCTAGTGGGCAAGGGTGAGAGTTGGAAGAACAAAGATAGAAAATGTGAATGAATCATTTCAAAATGATAATACCAGTTATTTTTTGATGGTGTGCTTATATGATTTTTATTTTTATCTTTATTTTCCAAACTTCTGTTGGGACTTTAAAAGGGCTTGTGTGACTCAGGGGAAATCAGTAAGAATTTAATCAAAACAGATCTGTAACCTTTAATAAAATGTATCTACTGAAATGTTTTTCTGATATTATTATTCTAAATGCTCAGAGACAAAAAGGTAGATATCCATCAAATTTTAATTTAGTTTAGTAATTTTTAAAAATTAGTCTCTCCTCTCATGGGAGTTATTTATCACAAGAAACCAATGCAAAAACTCAAGTTCTAGTAGGTGTAACTTTTGATAAAATATTTTGCAGGTGACATATTAATACATAAAATAAGAGGATTTTGAGAAGAGAGAATGTATGTTTCATTGCTGTTGATTGAGTTCACGGTATTCTGCTGCCATCACTACCATCCATCGCCTAGATGTTTCCATCATTCTAAATAGGAATGTTCGATTGCACATATAGTAACAGAATAAAAAAAAATCTTTGGAACTACACATCACAAATATCCCTAAGTTAAACCATGGAGTATAGTTAATAATACAGTTCTAAAACTGTGCTTTCATCAATGGTAAGAAATGTTCCACACCAAAGCAAGATGTTATCAATAGGGTAGTATATGGGAATTCTGTATTTTATGCACTATTGTTCTGTAAACACACAACTTCTTAAAAATAAAAATTATATATTAAAAAAAAAGATGAGGAAGCATAGAGTGTGGAAAGCACTCTATAAGAGTCACGCCATGACCTAGCATGCTAGTGGGCAGGCAAGAGCAAGGGTGAGGATGAC
Organism: Myrmecophaga tridactyla; assembly: GCA_004026745.1. NCBI lineage: Eukaryota > Metazoa > Chordata > Mammalia > Pilosa > Myrmecophagidae > Myrmecophaga > Myrmecophaga tridactyla. Next base: position 38,568 of record PVIY010000132.1, on the reverse strand, counting down.
AGCTTCTGAATGACCTCATGGCCCTCTTAGGATCCTGGAATTTCAGCAGAAGACTCGAGCAGACCATTGTTATCATCTGAGCAGGTGAGTAGATTTGCATTTTAGGCAGATCATGTGAGCAAATTTGCCATATGGGTTGGCTCTGAGAGGCTAAGATCAGAGGCAGTGAAATCTCATAAAAAGTCATTGCCATTTTCCAGGCAGAATTTGAGAAGACTGGGCTGGTGCTCCTCCAGCTCGTAAATTCATCTTGAAGGAGGAAGAAAGGATTCGGGTTCAGAGGGGAGGCCTGGTAGATGCCTGCATTCTGTGGGGGAGACAACCACGCCCTGTTGAAACACAGGGCTGTTGGGCGAACTTAAACCCAGAGATACTCAACAGCAGGCAAGCGGCACCAGCAAAGTGGCCAGGCCTGGGCGTGGTGCTCCATGTAGGAGAGAGACACCCTTTCCAGGACCTGGCGCCCGGCTCCCTCTTCAGCCAGATCTGGTTCAACATCCCAGATGCCGTTGCCCAAGTTCCTCATCGGAAACCTGTGGTGGGAGCCCTCAGAGCTGCAGGAAATCCTGGACCATCCTTCCTTCTCCACAGAGTTTAGGGTCTTGAATTCAGTATTTGGTGCTGAGGAAGCATCTGAGTAGCTGGTGCCCCTGTCTACATGGAAGGGAACCTGTATTAATTCTCTAGCAGGTACCAGGAGTGAGATAGGGCATCCAAAAGAAGCTCTGCCAGGAAACCCAGAACCTGGCACTGTAGTGAGAAGGGCAAATACATCGGTTCAAAAAAAGGAAATACTTTAAGGTGTCGACTAAACATGTAGCACAGGGGCAAGAGGCATGAGACAAGGACGGGGGCTATATACTTAGGGCTGGTTGAGGGGATTAAAAGTGATTGGGAGGTACTACGGAAGATTAAATATCAATAGTGGGGGTGTATAAGGGACACTTTTTTTTGAGCAATGAAAATGTTCTCAAATTGATTATGGTGATGCATGCACAGCTCTGATCAAACGAGAGCCATTGATTGTACTTTGGATGAATTGTACGGTATGTGAACGAAACTGTGAAAAAAAATAACAAAAACAAGAGGTAGCCCTTTGAGCTTGTACTCCTCAGCCACAACCACCTTGCTAACTTGGCTGTTTCCACCTACTCTAGTTTTCATTTTATTAAAAAAATGTTGAAATCCTCACAGAACTGAAATTCTCTGCCTCCAGCATATCTCGGCATTTGCACTGTTAGCATTTAACTTCTTTGCATGATTTAGGGAAGGTACAATTGGACAAGGACTTGTTTTTTTTTTTTTTTTTTTTTACCTTTTCTCTTTTTCAATAAGCCACCCACCTCGCTGATAATCAGTGGGGTTTGCTTAAAAAAAATTGGTGCACACAGACTGACAAGAAACTGGGGTGCTAAACTGAAAGAAAACAAAAATCAAGTTCCTTTCTCTTAAGTGCTCTCTGCAACTCATTTCTTCTAAATAATCAATTTAATATCCTGGTCAGGAAATGATCCTTTACTGCTTTGTTCTCTGAAGGGGGGAAAAGTAGAACCCTGTCCTTTTAACAATCTCTTCTGCTTTGTGTCAATTGGTTTGTGGCAGGGAGCTATCAGAAGTTCAACTTCCAGATGCATTACTGCTATAATAGTTGAAAAAAAAAAGGAAAAATGAAATTCAGCTCCTTTTGGATGATGAGGGTTTGAATTCTAGGCGTTCTTTTTTGCTGAGGTAATGCCAAAGGCTCAAGATGGCAGGATTCTCTTAGAGTCTTAAGCTTTTGCAGCACTCTGATCCCAACTAAATATTCTTTCATTGTTTTATTGAAAACAAATGAAACAAAGCAGGTTATCTCACTCTTGTAAAATGCAGGCCAGCTATTTAGTTTTCTTTACAAAGAATGGTCTTTTGAAAGGCCCACTGGTTTGGAAAAAATAAACCCTCAGTAGAGACAGATGAGAAGGATAATAAGCTGAAAGCTAGGATGATATAAATAAAAAGAGCCCACTATCCCACTACCTTTGTATATTCAAGAACTCTTCTATTTATTAAGGAAAATGTCACATTGTGATCCTTCAATTATGGTTGACTTGGTATGACATGTTACATACTGTAGTTAACATGCCCAATTTTTTTTGTTTGTGTATTCTATTCCTGAAATAACCTTTTATTTGGCTTTTCTAAGTAGCTTTCTTTGATTCCGAGTGGCACCGGATTTTTTATTACTGTGCTTCTGTTGTTGCATGATACAGAAATCTTTTGGTACAAATATTTGTGTTTTTCACTGCCTCACTTATTTGGATCTTACTGCCTGTCAGATCTACACATATTTTGCAAAATGATTTTGTTTTGGGGTAAGTAGCATGTGGATTCTAATATAGAAATGTTACTTGAAACTGTGCTTAACTATCATATGTGGCTTATATATGTGGACCCTTGGATGGTTTGTGCCTGCCTGGAAGGAGCCACGTCCATATCCACAGGAGGCCAGTTCCTCTTCACAACCAGGAGAGCAGGTGACCTCAGATTTGCCCTTGGTCCTATTATTTTTAATACAATTTTATGAAGATATATTCACACACCATACAATCCATCCAAAGTATGCAATCAATGGCTCACAGTATTGTCACAGTTGTGCATTTATTACCACAATAAATCAATTTTAGATCATTTTCATTACTCCAAAAAAGAAAAACAGAAAAGATAGAAGAAAACCCCATATCCCTCATCCCTCCTATTGTTGACTCCTCGTAACGGTGTGGTACATTTGTTACTGTTGATGAAAGAATATTCAAGTATTACTGTTATCATTAATCCATAGTTTGCAATAGGTACTTTTTCCCCATATACCTCTCTATTGCCAACTCCTTGTAAAAGTGTCGCACATTTGTTCTGGGACACGAAAGAACCTATTTATATTTGTCGTGTTAATCACAGCCATTATCCACCACAAGTTCACTGTGTTACACACTCCCATGTTTTAAACTCTAGATTTCCTTCAGGTGATATACATGATTCTAAATGATCCCTTTCAGCCACATTCACACACAATCCAGCACTATCAATTATACTCACAATAATGTACTGCTTTCACCTCTATCCATTTCTAAACGTTTAAATTCAACCTAGCTAAAAATTCTACACATATTAAGCAATCGCTCCCCATTCTCCAGCCTCATTCTATTTCCTGGTAACCTTTATTCTATATTTTATTGCTATGACTTTACATATTTTAATTCAGACCTATTTATGAATTCATACACTATCTGTCCTTTTGTGTCTGGCTTATTTCACTCAGCATAATGTCCTCAATTTTCATCCAAGTTGTCACATGCTTCAGGACTTCGTTTCTTCTTACTGCTGAATGGTACTGCATTGTATGTATATACCATATATTTTGTTTATCCATTCATTGGCTGATGGATACTTGGATTGTTTCCATCTTTTGGCAATTGTGAATAGGGCTGCTGTGAACACTGGTGTGTGAGTGTCTCTTCATATCCCTGTTTTCAGATCTGGGTTCTATTTTGATAATGGAGAACATAAAGGACAGAGGTTTTTGTGCTTTTGTTGTCGTTGCTTTTTTTTTTAATATTCCTAAGATGGTGCTGTGTCAAGAAGGACCTTTTCTTTCTTCCCTGTCCCCCGTTTTTTAAGTGCCTTGTTAGAGGAACGATTGGCGATGGGCACAGCAGAGCGCTGGCCTCTGGTTCTCTGTCGTGTATTTGCTTTCATGGTTTTTGTCCTGATAGCTTCGATAAATAAAATTGTGTGTATTTAACTTTAAAAAAAAAAAAGATTTGAGAAGACTATAAACAAAGGCAAAAGAATTAGGGATAGAGAACCTATTTCAGATGTTTTTGCAATTGGTTGCTTGTTCCTCAGTGTGAACATTTTATTTAGCTTAGATTGTAGGCCAAGCCGTAATATTGTTATCTTTAAACTTTGGTTTACATTTTAAAGGAAAAATATCTGGCTTTTCACTAGCTGGTTTTTTCTTTCTTTTTTCGCATGGGCAGGCACTGAGAATTGAACCTGGGTCTGTGGCGTGCCTCCCCGTGACCTGCCCTCACTAGCTAGTTTTGAACTATCCTATTTCATGTTTAGTCAAGCAACAGATTGCCTTATAGATTTATAACCTTGGATGATATGAATATATGTGCATATAATATTTCACATTTATTAATTTTGTCCTGTTTTGATAGAACATATGATACTTATTTTCCAATTATCTTGTTTAATATTAAAAAATGCTATCACTAGATTAGCTGTTGTGCCAGTTAGATAAAAAATAATTTAAAATTTCCCCAAGTGATTATTAATTTTAACTGGAAAGTGTTTGCTAGAGTTTAGGCAGCAAAATACAAGTTAAAGCCAATTATGAAATTACTTCAACTCTGAGAATCTTAAGATTTCTGGAACTTAGCAGGTTGGCATACAGTCCTTGGCATGGCCAATGAATGGATGAATTTCTATTTTTACACAAATATAGCAGAGTAACTCAGATTCAATATTTCAAACAAACAAGCAAAACATCACCATTATTATGTTCTACAGAGAAAAATATATATACTTTGTTTTTAATTTCTTAGCAAATTTATATCTCTGGGTTTTTTGTACTACTGGAAGTTCCCCAAAATAATGCTGTGTCTTTACATAAGCATTGTCTTTAACAGTTAAATATATTTAAAGAATATTGAAAACACTTGAGTATCATTTGGGTTTGCATTTAATATACTGTAATTATAATTTCTAGCCCAAAGTGCATTTTTTCCTCTAATGGTTTATAAGGTGCATGATTGATTTTCTTTTTATTAATATAATCGAATGATTTTGTTTTGAGATGTGTTTTTCATTATAAAATCAATATAACCACATTAAGGACATTTGGGAACTAAAAAATAAGAACTTATAATGTTTATTGCAGAATGTTATAATAGCAAGAAAATGAAAGAAGTCTAAATGTCCATCAATAGAAAAATGGTTAAATAATCCAGCATGGGACATGGATCTGACAGGTAGAAATAATCAGATAGGTATTGTTCTAGTTTGCTAGCTGCTGGAATGCAACATACCAGAGATGGATTGGCTTTTAATATAAGGGGATTTATTTTGTTAGTTCTTCAGAGGAAAGGCAGCTAACTTTCCACTGATGTTCTTTCTTACGTGGGAAGGCACAGGATGTTCTCTGCTGGCCTTCTCTCCAGGCCTCTGGGTTCTGACAACTTTCCCCGGGGTGATTCCTTTCTGCACCTCCAAAGACCTGAGCTGAGCTGCGAGTGCTGAGATGAGGAATGCCGAGCTGCTTAGGCTGTGCTACATTGAGCTCTCTCATTTAAGCACCAGCAAATTAAGTCAAACGTCATTCATTGCAGCAGGCACACCTCCTAGCCGACTGCAGATGTAATTAGCAACAGATGAGGTTCACGTATCATTGGCTCATGTCCACAGCCACAGAACTAGGTGCCTTCATCTGGCCAGGATGACTACTGAATCAAACTGCCACAGGTATTGACACAGAGATATATATTCAAATAGAAAGAGCTCTAAGCTATGGTGCTAAATGCAAAAATCATTTTACAAAATACAAATAACATGAGGCTGTTATGTAAATATACACACACAGCAACAAGAATAATAAATGAATAGAAAAGGGAATGCTGGAGTAAGCACACCAAAATAATAAGAAAAGTTATCATCAGGATGTGTGTTTGTGTGTTTATACATTTATCAAGAAGTATGAACAGGATTAAAGATGGTAATCAGAAGATATTTAGCTTTATTTGTTACGTTAAAAAATTGAGTCACCACATGATAAATATTTATTATTGTATTAGTTGCATTATTAGTAATAGATAAAGGGGAATAAAAAACAGAGTATGTTGGAAGGCTCATAATTTCAGCACTATAATACAAAATCAGTTAAGATGTAGTATATTTCTTCCAGTTTTTTTCCATTCAAAATATATAGATATAACGTAAACAAACATTTCCCCATTTGGATCATTCAGTGTTTTAATATAATGTTACATAGTCTTCATAATCGGCAATGTGTTATAACTCAAATAACAATTCTTTTTGGGCCACTTAGTATTTTTTTCTTATCATTCAACACTAATGGTGAACATTTTACATATAATTTGATCCCATATTTTGAAGTGATATTTCCTCAGGATAGATTTTCTGAACAATTATTAGCACAAAAACTATGCATAGAGTTTAGTTTATATTTCATGAGGAATGTTATCTGTTCTAAAACTCAAGGACCCACACAAACCTATTATGAGTCTTGTCCTAATTCAGAGCCAATTAATTCATATTTTGTTTCTGTTTTGTTTTGCTTCATTTTGGGTAGTGTGGGTTGGCATATAGCCAAAGTTCAAAAAACCAGGAGGACATTAAATCTGACCTAGGTGGAAATCAGATTCAATATCCACCATTTACCAGCTTATTCCTTCTGCAAGTGGCCACAGGGCACTTTTTGCCTTAGATAGCCCTGGGCACAGATATTTCATGCTGAATGACTATGTGTGGTATAAATTGAAGAGAAAAAGGAAAAACCTGAGGCACCCACCAGGTAAAACTGAAAAGTGATGGACGCCACAGCGTCCAAGTGGCATTGGATCAGGCAGTCTGAAGTTATGTGTTGACAGCAGTTCTACTCCCACAGACACCTTTTGGGCAGACAGAAAGCTTGGCTCTCTGAGCTCTGCCTCTGGCCCTGATTCTAATGCACCCAAGCGTGAAGGTCCAAGCCTCATTCAAATCAAGTGACAATGAGCTCACAAATCTGTGCATCCAAAAGAAAATCTGTACAGGGGTAAAGAAAAAGTCTATTTCCTGCCTTAGAACAAGGCAATGTATCCACCCTATTGTTTACGAACCAATAGCATCCTCACCCTTTTTATGCTTTTATTTTGAAATACTTAGAAAGTCACCCAAAGTTTCAAAGTTGGTACAGTGAGTTCTCATGTATCTTGCACCCAGTGGTTTCTCTCAGTATTGGCACCTTCCATAATTATAGTAGAATATCAAACACAGGAAATTGATATTGGTAACATATGTGTGCATGTGTGTGTGTTCTATGTTAGTGTATCACGCGTGTAGATTCTAGAACCCGAGTTGCACTCAAGTAGTCCTTCTTTTATAGTCATATGCCCCATCGCCCACCCCACTGCATGTTTAAACCCTGGCATCCACCAGTCTGTTTTTCATCTTTATAATTTATCAGTTCAAAACTGTTATATAAATTGAAACCATGTCATATGGGACTCTTCTACTTAACATAATGCATGTGAGATCCATTCAAGTTGATGTGTCCATCAATAGTTAAGTGATTTTTGTTGCTGTGTAGTATTCCATGGTATGGCTGTACCTCAGTTTGTTTAACCATTCACCCCTTGAGGGACATTTTGGTTGTTTCCAATTTTTAGTTATTATAACAAAAGCTGCTCCAAACAATCTTGTACAGATTTTTTGCATGGCCCTAAGTCTTCATTTCTCTGGGACAAATGCCCATAAGTGAAATTGCTAGGTCATTTGGTAATTGCATGTTTCATTTTATAAAAAAAGCCAGACTACTTTTTCTAGAATGGCTGCATCATTTTATATTTCCACTAGCAATATTTGAGAAATCCACTTTGTCTACATTCTTACCAGCAAACTGGTATCGTCACCACTTATTATTTTATGTATTCTACTAGGTATATAGTGATACATCATCAGAGTCTTAATTTACATTTCCCTAATCACTAATGTTGTGCTAAAGATGTTCAAAAATTGTCGAGCATCTTTCCATGTAGCTATTTTCCATCCTTATGTCTTCCTCAGTAGCAGGTGTCTTCATGTCTCCTGCCCATTTTCTATTTAGATTGCTTGTTATTTTATTGTGGAGTTTTGAGAGCTGCTAATCCATCCTAGATATGACTCTTTTTGCCAACATGTAGTTCGCACATATTTGCACATAGGGAATGTGTTATTTCTCTCTTGTTGCTTGCAAGATTTTTTTTCTGTCTTTAGTTTACATAAATTTGACTATGATATGTTTTGTTATGGATTTCTTTGGATTTATCCTGTTTGGGATTTGCTCAGCTTCTTGAATCTGTAAGTTTATGTTTATATTCATGTCTAAATTTAGGGAGTTTTTAGCCATGATTTCTTTGAATACTTTTTCAGTTTCACAAATATTAGAGCTTTTGGTATAAATTCACATATCCTTGAAGCTCTGCTCTATCCATTTAGTTTTTCTTTATACATCTATTTCTTTGTGGGACTTTCTACTTTTTCATTTGCTTCAATGAAGTTTTTAATTGCTCCTTGAAGCATTTTTAAGATGACTGCTTTAAAATCTTTGCCCGATAATTCTAACATGTGCGTCATCTTGGTTTTGATACCTGGTGATTGATTTTTCTTATTCAATTCGAGATCTTTTTGATTCTTGGTAGGATGAGCGATTTTCATTTGGAGCCTAGACAATCTGGAGATTTCACGTTTCTGAAAAATTAACTGAGTGAAACTATTATAGAGTTGTAGATAGAGCTCTGGGTATTCATTAGGATTTTCAAGAATACTGTTGATTGGGCTTGTCATACCATGGCAATTTGCAATATCTAGCTGAAGCTTGCATAAGAGTAACCTCTGGAATAGCCTCTTGACTCTATGTGAAATCTCTTAGCCACTGAAATCTTATTTTGTTGTGTTTTTCCCTCTTTTGGTCAGGAAGGCATTGTCAATCTCATAACATTAGGGCCAGGCTTATCCCTGAGAGTCATGTCCCATCTTGCCAGCTGCCCCTATTTGCATTAGGGCTGTAACATTGTTAGAATTGATGAAGGAATATAATTATAATGCACTATTAGCTATAAATCATAGTTTATATTAAGGTTCACTGTTCATGTTGTACAGTAGTATGTTTTGTTTTGTTTTTTAAATTTTGTGTTAGCAATATATATAGCACCTCATATTTCTCCTTTTAACCACATTCAAGTATATAATGTAGTGATATTTATTACATTCATATTGTTGTGTTACCATTACCATTATGCATTATCAAAATGTTGCCTTCACCACAAACAGAAATTCTGCACCAATTAAGAATTAACTCCCTATTCACTACCCCTAACCCAGTCCTTGGTACCCTGTACCAAGTTTCCGACCCTATGAATTTACTTATTCCAAGTGTTTCATATCAGTGAGCCCATACCATAATTCTCCTTTTGTGTCTAGCTTATTTCACTCGATGTATGCAAGGTTCATCCATGTTGTTGCATGTGTCAGAGCTTTGCTCCTTTTCACAGCTGGATAGTACACCATCATACATACATACCACATTTGTTTACCCATTCACCTGTTAATGGCATACCTGGGTTGCTTCTTGTGTCTTAGCTCACCTCTTCTATCACTTCGGTTGGTGAAGAGGGGCTCTGCTCCCTACTGCCAGCTGTGGGTGAAAGTTAAAGTCCCCACTCACTAGGTCGAAATCTAGTAGGAAGGGGACTCCCTCCTACTGTTGGGTGAAGCTGAGAGTTCATTCTCCTCGCAAGGTCTCTGCTGGTACCATTCTAACTGGAAAAGGAAGGTTATATCATACGTCCTGAGTGACCTCCATTGATACCATGGAGGTGGCAGGGGGATGCTTTTTTAACCCTTAACCCTAGGTGATGGTTAAAGTCTGACACTCCACTAGAGCTCCTGGGAGACCATCCCGCTAATAAGCGTGCCTTATTACCTCCACATGTGGGACGTGGACCACTGACACCATCGGTGTTGGGGACTCATTACTGCCCACTCAGGCATGTGAATCGAAGCTCCCCACTCAGCCTTTTTTGACACTACCCTGATGGGAGGATTAGATGTCTTGTTATAGGCTCATACTGTAGAAATCAAGACTTTCTGTTTGGCCTTGCTGGCAAAGATGGGAATAGGGTCACCGTATTCTAGGGTTTTAGCCTAGGATACTGTGGTGATTGTTTTATTAGGCTGCCCTTTTTCCAGCCCTTTGAATATAGAAAGAAGACTTAGTTGGGGCTTTGTATTTGTCTGCAGCCATTGAGATTTCCAGTTTGTTAGTTACTCTAGTTAAGAAAATGCAGGGAATCCTTACCATATCATCCTTTGGGCCCTGAGTTTCCTACCCAGTCTAGCTTCTCTCCATCTTTCTGAGATTTCTTATGTCTGCTTTATATAAAATATCCAGGATTTATAGTTGTGTGTGGTGAGAAGCATAAGGACAAATATGTCTACTCCATCTCTGCAGAAGTGGAAGTTTAACAGTCTTATTAAAACAAACAAACAAACAAAATAATTAGGTATTACTTTAAGAATTAGGCAGTACTAAGGTATTTAAAATCAGAATTTTGGGTTCCATGTCTCACTTGCCAAGTAATTAGCCTTTTACCTCTTTTGGATTAAAATTTTTCTCTTTCGCTTATCTTATGCATATAATTGTGAAATTTACTATGATATCAATTCTGAAAACTCTTTGGAAAAAATAAATGTAAATTCAAGATGTTATTGTAAATTAATAACATATTATGAAGATATGACTATAAATATGACATTATGGAATCCCAAGGTAAAATTATTTAGAATAAGGAATTGGGTTAAATCCATGCAAATGTAATACTCATCAAAAGATCTCCTCTGTTTGTGAAACATTTTCCCCCTCACGATATTTTAACTTGAATTTGTTACTAAGAAATTACAAAAGATTCCTAATTTTATTCAATATAATTGCATATTTAGAACTCTTAATTTACCTGAGTCATGCAATGGTTATACATTTTATTTGTATAGCATTATGCACGTTTTCTAGGAGAAAAATGTAGTAGAATGTCATAGCGTTTATAATTGGAAACATATGCTAACATATACTTAACAGCCTAACCATGAGAAGCAGTTAAACCATGTTGGAGTCATTTATCTATAGTTTCAAGATCTAAAGGATAAAAACTTCTAAGCCCCAAGTTATAGAATGTATTATATGTATAATTTTATGTATTGAATAGATGGAAAAGAATTAGTTGTGGCTACTGTGGGGATCCCTTAGAGTCACAGTTAGAGTGGATACGCAATCAAAGCATGCAATCTGAAAGAGAAGGTTTATTACCATAAGAGATGAAAATTGAGGACAATCTGGCCAGTAGAAACAACATGAGCCAGGACATGGATGTTGGACTTTAATGGCACATCATCAAATAGAGGTGGTCTGTATAGGATAGAACATGAGATTTCATTAGGAGATGGAAGGGGAGTGTATGAGTACATTGGGGAAGTACTGGGAAGGGCTATAATTATGAGAAGTTAGGGAAATAAAAGAAGATTGGCAGCTCTGATTGGTGCTTTGACTGTTCTCATTCACTAGAGCAACCAGACTGAACTTTAGTTCTCAAGCTCTTTTTTAGCTTCCATAATTACAAGTATCTAGGCCACATACTACTTCCATTACTTACAAGTATGATTCTCAGTTAACAATGAGCATCACAGTTCCCTGAAGACACCTGTAATATGAGAGAGTGGTATTGGAGAATTTCATACAGTCCACTAGAGTCTTGCTATTCAAACTGTGGTCCACTGCCCAGGAATATCAATCTCAGCTGAGAGTTTGTTTAGAAACACAGATTTTCAAGTTCCATGCCAGGCCCACTGAATTGGAATCTGCATTTTCCCAAACCCCCCACCCCCGATGATTTGTATGCATAGTAATGTTTGAGAAGCACTGATATGAAGAGTTCTGACCTTTCTGCATCCGCTTTTGAAGTTGTAGTTGAGGACCATTGATAAAGACAAGCTTTGTTTTGAACTTCTCATCCTATTCCAATTCATGGCAGAAACTGGATGGTGAAGTGGTGAATTAGAGAAAACAGAACATTCTATCTCAGAGAGCCTGTGCTTGAGTAGCAACTCTGTCTTTGTGCACTTGCAGAAACCTGGGCACAAGGCTCAATCTACAAGACTAACAGGAAAATAATATCTGCCTCACCGAATTTACTGGGGGTGGTGCAAATTAAATTAAAATTAAAAATGGTTTATAAAGATCATTCCAAACTGAGAAATGTTGAGCAAATGTCACTTTCGTTTTTCTTAGTGACTCCAACATCAAGAATTAAGAGAAGCACATTTAATCAGGAGTGATTATTTATTGAAGGGCACTGGCAATCTCTGAGCATTTCAATCCTGTGGAGATTCTTTTGTTTTAGCTATATCAGTATTTATTATAACATTATCTACAATAGAAAAAAAAAACAAGAAACAACTTAAGTGTCAAAAAATGGAGTATTGTTTAAATAAATCATGGTAGATTTACATAATATTATGCTGTTATTAAAATACTACTGATGATACCTTAACTACAATAACTCATATATAATTTTATTATAGCAATTCAATGCTTTAAAACAGTTCTTGCCAAACAAAACATATAAACAACAAAAATCTCTCATATTTCCTTATTATCAGTGAAATTGCTTTCTCTTTTTGATTCCATCATTTCTTTTAAATTATAGAAGCAATGTGTGAGCATAAATTTTAATTTTAAGAAAGGTTCAGCCAGTACTGAAAAGTAAAAAAATGAGATGTAAAGTCTCCTTTCTCCCCACAGGAAATGATGCTTAGCAATTTCTGATTGTAGTTCTTTTTTTAAATGTTTATAGATTTTTTAAATTGTTTTTTTATTTTTGTTAAATACTTTTATTGAGACTTCTTCACACACACATACAGTCCATTCGTAGTATACAATCTGTGGCTCACAATATCATCACATAGTTGTGTGTTCATTACCCTCATGGAGAGTCTTAAATATCTATTAGATGATGATCCCTAAGACTGTGTTCATTTTAGGTAAAAAAAATTACTGCATTCAAGAGTGACGCACAGGGCAGGCCACAGTGGCTCAGCAGGTAGAGTTCTCGCCTGCCATGCCGGAGACCCATGTTCGATTCCTGGTGCCTGTCCATGCAAAAAAAAAAAAAAAAGTGACGCACAAGCATTTATTAAATCAGAGTCAGTCTTTTACAGATACAGGCTCCTCACATTTACAGGACAGCCCATTCTCCCACCTTTACTATCCAAGACCATCAGAATCCATGTTCAATAGACCTTCCCTACTTTCCTTCACTTCACCCCTCTATGTAACCTGTACTCTGGCTAAATCGGTAGTTTGTGGGGATGTCTCTGCAGTTAACTGCCATATGTCCTCACTGCTGACAATCTTTCCTTCTGCCTAGAAGTCTCTGTTCTATTCACTTACTCTTCTCACTCTTTTTTTTTGTATGCTGTATGTATGGTGAGGCTCACATTTCATTATTTTTCCATGTGTATCCCATTTTTGCAGCACCACTATTTGTTGAATATTTTTGGGGTGGGTGGGGGAGTGCAGGAGCTGGGAATTGAACCCTGGTCTCCCACATGGCAGGCGAGAATTCTACCACTGAACTACCCTTGCACTCCCTCTTCTCACTCTTAAAAGGCTAATTTAAATGTCCCATTCACTGAAAAGTTTTGTCAACCATAGCAATCTTTCCCTCCTTTAAATGTGATGTCTCTATTATCATACTTTTAAAACTTACCATGGTGTGTTACTGACCTATTTTTCATGTATACATACATGCCTTTGTGCACAGATCTTGTGAAATTTTCAGGAAAATTTTGGAAGAGTGCTTTACTCAGAAAAATAATTTTAAATGACTCTTTTGTGTTCTTTCAGACCAGTGATTTAAATGATGGGTTAGAACTGAAGAAGATCAAAGTAGGAAGTGATGGCTTAGGATACAATGAAATTGAATAAGCTGTAGTACTCTGGGTTCTGTAGGGAAACAGAACCAAAAGGAGATATCTGTAAATATGAGTTTTGTAAAAGTATCTCACACAACAATGGAGATGCATGAGTCCAAATTCTGTAGGGCAGGCTGCGAGTTGGCAAATTTGATGCAGTTTTTGATGAATTCCCCAGAAGAGGCGGCTGGCTGAAGTGGAGAAAGAGATTCCTCTCTTCTGACTTCTCCTTTAAAGGTTTCAATTGATTAGATTAAATATCCCTCCTTGCAGAAGACACTCCTTTAACCTACTGCAGATATAATCAGCCATAGATGCAATCAGTGTGCTGATGATTTTAAGTTCAAGAAATGTCCTCACAGCAATAGAAAGGCCAGTGTTTGCTTGACCAGTCAACTGGGCACCATCAACTTGGCCAGATGATGCCTGGATCTAACCATCACATCAGATAATAATTTGAAACATGATTTCTAGAACTGTATATGTCCGTGAAAAAAATGGAAAAGGAAAATTGTACAAGTGCTTAGAAAATATAAAACTACTCCCAAATAGTTGCAAGGAAGGGTTCACTGCAGGGCAGAATTTTAAAATTCATTTCATCATTCCCATTATTATTTACCAAACAGCAATGGCTAGTCAAGCCTCAAGATATATGAGTAAAGAAAACAATCACTGAACAATAGTTCTTTTAAATTATATTAACCACTACCATAACTTTTCACTTATGAAAAATGATTCCTTACACTGTGACATATTGAACTGTTTTGGAGGTTGGGTATTTTTGTTTTGATTCAGTTTGTTCATTTGCTTGTTTACTTGCTTTTGGTGGTGGAAATATCCCACAGGAACTGAATTTTCTTGGAATTCTTAAGGACGCATTTGAATCTGAAACCTAACTGAGGCTCTCTAGGCAAAATTGGTCATGTTGGATTTTCATTTTTTTCATAATAGAAAACTTAGAAAATCATAAATGTCCCAAGCTCCTTCTAGTTTTCATCTCCCTGATTGCCTTTTGTTGTTGTTGTTATAAACATACATGTGTGGTGAGTGAGGGGGTGATGGAAGGCGGAGATAGTGCTGTACCCAGCTAGTAGAGGCTTGGAGGCTGGACGCCACATGGTCTGCCCAGTAGGGCAGGCCTGTTAACACCTGGTTGGTGGGTGACAGCCAATAGAGGGTCTTGTCCAGGGCAGCTGGGCCATCACGCTGGAGGCTCCTGGTCTGGGTTCCCCGGCAGTGGTGACAGTGACAGCTGGGCTCAGCTTACGTTGTTCAGGGCCTTGCTGGCTAAGTCTGGCAGCACGAAGGCTGTGCAATGCACGTCTGAGTTGCAGCACCTCAGCTGCATCTGCTCCACTTGCTTCTGCGTCAGCTGCTGCACAGGCTCCAGGAAGTTGGTGCTCAGGTTTTTGCTGCACAGGACGAAGCTGATCTGGCGTCTAGGGTAGGTGGGGACGGTGCAGTAGGCGTAGCCCACCCCGGGGAAGGGGGACTGGCAGAACAGCTCATCTCCTTGATAAGGTCTAGGTGCAGCCTCTGGCACTCGCCCAGGCAACAGAAGAATCCCATTCTCCTTGAGGGCTGTTTTCATGAGCTGGTTAATAGGGTTCCTTGAAGAGGTTCTCAGCTGGGCCCATGGGGTCTGAGAAGTCGGTGATGATAACCAAGGCATCCTGGTTCTGTTTCATGAACGCAAAACCATCACCCACGTGCAGGGTCAGCTTCGAGGTGAAGTAGCCAACTGCCATGCCTGGCAGGAGCTTCTTGGAGGCCTGGATGACGTCCTCGTTAACCTCGCACTGGACTGCTGACTCCACCGAGGGGTGCTTCACCACCTCCTGCCCTGTCGCGGATGATCCACACCTGCGCGGATCCAGCTGGCTTTAGAAGGGCAGTGTGGCTCTCATCTCCTGGTGGGAGAACTCGTCCTGTTCCGTGCACTGGGTGACGCTGTCCAGCACCAGTACGTTGCCGTAAATGTTACTGTGGAAGACAAGGTTATCCTGGTAGCCTGAGTGTTCCTGGTGTAGCAGCTGTTCCACCTGCAGCGACAGGGCCTGGCTGAGCCACAGGCTGCAGTCGCTGAGCCAACCCTCCCGGATGGTGTCAGTGCCGTCCGGGCCGCCGGTGGACGCCCAGTGCTGGGACTGAAGGCCTAGCAGCCCCGCCTCGGCACAACGGCAACCAGCTCCGCCCGCACCGGATTGCCTGATTACCTTTTTTTTTTTTTTTTTTTTTTTGGCATGGGCAGGCACTGGAAATCCAACACGGGTGTCCGGCATGGCAGGCGAGAACTCTGCCTGCTTACCCTCTGTGGCCCGCCCCTGATTGCCTTTTGATCACAATTGGAATGCTCCTTCTCCAGCCTCTTTTCTTCTGAGAAGAAAGATGATAGCAACAGGATAGAGGGTCACATCAATTTCAGGAAAGCTCAACTTACTCAGAAATTCCCAGCCAACTTACATTTAAAACTCATTGGCTCTTCCCAGTGCCTGCCCATGCAATAATAATAATAATAATATTAATAAATTTCAAAAATAAATAAAAACAAAACCTCATTGGCTCATATAGGAGACCTGGGTTCAATTCCCAGTGCCTGCCCATGTGAAAAAAAAATAAATAAATAAAAGCTCATTGGCCATAGCTATCACCCAAGCTGTAAAGAGAGGACAATAAATCTATTTTTTATTCTTTATCCTGTGCTGCCCTGAAGAAAACCAGTGTTAGTTTTGTAAGTGTTATAGGACAAAGGCTGTTTATTCATTTGCCCCACTTGCTCAATAACCAATTCCTGAGACAACAAATTTCAAAGAGAGAGTTTATTACTAGGCAAGTAATAGGAGAGCAGATGGCCTAGTGGCCCAAAATCTGTCTCCCTAAACTATGATAATTTGGACAGTTTTATTAGAGAAAAGATGGCAGGGTTTAGGATAATGAGCACAGTGGCCCCAGATAATTTAATTAGAGGTGATCTGATTATTGAGCATGTGCAGATTGATTGCATGCTTAGTCTCAGAATGTGTGAAAGAAAATGGTAGGATGAGGTACAAGTAACTTTGTAGGTTAAAGTCTAAGCTACTGTGCATGTCCGGCTAACCCACTTTGGTGAGATCCAGTCTCGGTTATCAAGATAACTTTGGATTTGAGGTGGGTTCATTCTGGACTGACCCATGACCCTTCAATAAAAAGCATTAAGAGCTGTCTTTAAAAATTACAAGACTCTAAAGGTGAAAAACCGGATAACTGGTTACAAATGAAGGTTAGTCACAAGCTGTTTATATCACAAGGTCAGCAGGTAAGGGCTATACAATCATTATCAGAGAACAAGACAGCTGGATTACAATTTAGAGATTTCAGGTATTTCCCTGTTTACTCCAATACACCAGAAGCAAAAAGGAATATCTATATAATGATTCAATAATCAAAATCATCCCTTAAATCCTGATTTCTTGGTCACATGAGGAAGAAGGAAAGAAAAGGATTTCGGGAAGGGAAATCAATGTATGCCGTACCATGTCAGACTTCTGGTATTAGTAGATCAAATTTATCTAGCCCTTGAAAAATTTCCCAGTGCCTCTGTGCATAATGCAAAAATGCCCCTCTGAGCCTCTCTGAAAACACTTAGGGACTCCAGCACCTACAAGGATGCATCTCTTACATGCTTACTCCCTGGGAGGCCTGCTGTTCTCTGCCACCACCCTGGCCTCTGCCCCACGTTTGCATATCAAGTACCAAGACAAATCCTATCATTTCCATTTGCTTTTTGGTGCCACATTTTGAGTTCAGGAAACTACTCTTTTCTTTCAGCAGTAGACAAACATCCTCTTTATGAATAAAATGCCTAAGGAATTGCTTATGGATGACTGGCACAGAAGGCCCTGCATGTAAGGAATTTCATTTTACCACTCTTTCAGTCACACTTTAGCACAAACCATTGCATGCAAACACATTTTCGCTATGGTGCATGCATTTTAAGATAACCACAGATGAAAGAGAGAAAGACAAAAACAGAAAACACAACGGATTTTTGCTCAAGTCAAATCATTTAGGGTTATATGATTATGGCTGATAACCTATCTGTATTGAAATGTTTCTTTTTGTCAGCACTGTAGCTTTAAAAAAAAAGATTTTAAAAAAAAGGAGATAAAAGTTTCTCAACTTAGCATAGCAAAGTCCTTTTCTAAAGGGCCTATAAATAATTTTAAATTCCTGGTGCTGCCTCAAAATGTAGCTCTTCTGAGCTGCAATGTCGGCTATTTCTCTGAAACTGGAGTAGTCATTCAAAAATAGTTTCACTCAATTTAACTGCCTATTGAACCCTCCAAATTACAGATATTAAGCCTTTGGTTTCACAACAAACTTAATGAACAGTTCTGACAATCTATAAGCAAGGCCACTGGAAATTCATGGGCCAGATGGAATCACAGATTACACCATTTTCCTACTGGCCTGCAATTTTCTGGCACCTGGAGCAACATTACACGGATGTGTACTATGTCTGGTGCAGCGGTCCCTTCCCGAATATCGGGATTTGCATTTTAGAAAGATCGATGCAAGCAGAGAAATGCCTTCTAACCCTTATTCACTATACTTTGAAATACCAGAGTAAAATTCAAGCTATTGATTTAAAATGCAGGTGATCTAAGGAGAGACTTTAAGAGGAAATTCATCTCTGGAAGAAGAGGTACTAGGGGAATAGAGAGAATTAAGCCAGAGTAATGGAATGAAGAAAGAAGTCCGTAAAATCAGGTGGTGTGAAATAAAGAAGAGAAATAAATAAATCAGAGAACGAAGAAAAGAAGACAACTTGAAAGGTGAGAGATTCCCCTAGGAATTTCTCGATTATGCTTGGGAAAATTAGCTTGAGTGCCACATATTTTACTCTCAAGCTGCCATGAATTTTCTTGATAGTGATTCTAAGGGGAATGTGGTAACTCACCATGAGATACCTATATACTTCAGGAATTATGGTTGAGTGTCAGTGATAAGTTTGGTTATAGTGAAACGAAATGATGGTGAATTAATTCTCATTGCATATTTCCTCACTTCAATTGCTCCTAAACCCACTGTGCCAATGCTCTAGTGTATTTTAAATTTTCTTATTTTCATAGAACACATATCACTCTTCTCTTTCCCATATCTTTATACTTATCGTGCTATATTATAATTACTTTTCATCAATATGCCTTCCCCAGAGTACACCCCATGCTCCTGGAGGAAAAGAAATATCCCTCTGGTCAAAAGGAGACCTGAAACATAAGCAAAATGTTAAGATATGTTGGTTGACTAAATGCGTATTCCAGTTTTCTTGGGCAAATTGAATAATTTCCTCCTGTGACAGTCAGAAGAGATTTAAAGCATGGATTTTATTTTCTTTATTTTAAAGAGAAAGCTTTAATGAACATGACAATTCAAATATATTAAAGGCAGACATCATTTCAAAGAAGAGTCTTATTTATTACCCGTTGTATTGAGCACTATTTTTGAAGAAGTTTGTGAACAATATTTCATCCAAAGGTTCTTTCTTGAGCCATAGTAGATATCAAGAGAGGTTGTTAATCCGGCAGGAAGCAGCCAATCTATCTCCTGGTCCCCTATGGGGCTAAACACTTTTTGGTGGAAAGCAGAGGAAATTCCATCAGCATTATATATTCCAGTCAGAAGTTATTTAAAAAAAGAATAAATGTAGAATGGTTTGATATTAGAGATTGAAAGGTCCCTAGAGAATTGCTAGTCTAGCTCCCTTATTTTATAGCTGCAGAGCTAAAGACCGAAGAGAACTGCAGTGCCCGCATGAGATGGGTGAGGAGGCCACAGGAATTTGGACCCTGTTTCCCAGTCTAGTGTCTCCACACCCCTCAAAATAGTAAAAGTCGGTAAAGGATTCCTGAGGGCTATTTTTCATATTTCAAATACCTAATGATAATCTGATTTTTGCTATCCATTGAACTGCCAAATAAGAAAAAAATGAAGTTGCATTATGGTTGAAGGAAGCTGATCATTCTTTATGTTTGGTTGAAACTATGGTGCCACAATGTTTCTAAATTGGTTATTTGATGATAGACTCCTAGGCAGCGACGTATCAGTGATATCTATATCATAAGTGCTATGTATGAAAGATTAAATCTTCTTTCTTTTGATTTTTAGGTAATCTAAAATTTTGATGAAGAGTAATGAAGGGAATTCTTGGTGGGAGAAAGGCATCTGTTGCAGAGAAAGAATGCTCACCATATAGTCCATTTTCCTCTGAAATTTTCCTGATCTTTTTTGCAACGAGGCAGAGCCAAACAACTGTATTTTACCCATATAATGCAAGCAAAGTGATGTGTGTCATTTCTGGACTGAGACAGTAAACATCTCTAATGAAGTTCTCTTTTTCCTTTACTCTATTGCAAAGACCTAAGAATGTTTTGCATGGTGGAGCTTCAACCTCAACTCTCTAACCCTAACTGCCATCTCTTTTAGCACCTATAGCTTGAGGAAGAAATGAACTCCTGTGTGTTAAACCACTGAGTTTTGGGGTAGTTTGTTACTCAGCATATTCTAGATTATCCTGTCAGGATCTAACATTTATTGATTTCCTACTTACTCTGCAAGAGCTTTTGAGTCAGGATTCCATTTAAGCCTTCCAAAAATCTATGATTGAGATATTATCTCCATGTGATAGATCTTACAAATAGGGGAACTGAGACTCAGTGAGTCTCCATCTATTTCCAGCATCCCACCATTAATAAGTAACTGTGCAAGGACTTCAGTGCAATTCTACCCACTGCCGATGCACTTTTCTCTATACCACGCTATTAGGACGAACAATGAAAGTCTACCAAGTTAATAGCAGACTGTGCCCAAGTTTAAATCCACTACTTCATTATTTGTTCCCCTCTTTGGTTCTCAATCTTGCAAGAGTCCAGCCCTCTCTCCTGGATCTCTAACTTGCCTTCTATCTACACACTGAAGCCAGGATCTCAACCCACCATTATATTGCTCAAAGCAGGTTCAACAGGAACCATCAATTGCCATCACAACTGACTGATATCAGAGAACATACAATATCCCTTCCTTTGAAAAATAGCAAATAGATTGATTTCTTACCCTTGACCTTGATTTTGTGTCAATCATATCAATTGCTCTGCTAACCTTTGCAAAGAAAGGCTGAAAGTATTCCTGACAGCGTCTCCTAAGACACGTATCACAGGAGCTTCCAGGAGTCAGATCTGCATACATTTCACTGATTAGCTATAGGAATTTTCTCTTGGCCTCCCCCGTTCCCTGCTAAATTATGTATCTATTTTATTTTCCTGCAAGGAGGTCATGTTTGCCAGAGAGGTTAAATGTGAAAGTCAGCAGTATCTGGCAGAGATTTATGTGGAGATGAAGCTGCTCAAAACTGCTCTCAGACTGATTAAATAAAGGCTGTGTGGGAATAGCATGGGACTGTATGCATACTTTAGTCAATGAGAGTAATGCATTAGAATGCAGCTTTAGGGTCTAATTTAAAAACAAAATTTAGGCACCAGCAGAAACCTTTAAAATATTGACAGATGTCTGTATGCCACATTTCATATAAAGGACCGAGTGGATTAATAGACAAATGTAATACAAATAATGGTTTAGCTTCCCCGATTTTCTTTAGTGCCTTTAATCTCTTTTAAATACATTTAAAGTGGACTGTTACATCTATTTTTTCATATAACATTGCAAAATTACTTCAAATCAACCTCAAAGCTAGTTTAAAATGATTAATTCATTTGTACATTTTTTCCTTCATTTAACATTTAGTTAGTACCTACATTTGCAGCCTGTGAAAGGACAAGTACCTTCAGTGAAAAATGAAATATTATGCAGGGAAATTGATTAGAACTTACTTTTCTTTTTGAATCTTATGGCTTTGTCAAGGAGAGCAGACCTAGGGGATGGTTTTTCATATAAACACTTCCATTTTTTTCTTGAGGTTATGATGAGGTGACGAAGGACAAAATAACCATTGTTCTCTTGCTTTAAGCTTTCATTTCCCCCAGTGGTGTTTTACCAGGTTCGGTATTTCTGAATGTTTCCCTTTTCTGTATCCTCCTATTTTTAAGTCAGTAACAAAGAGTTCTGTTGCCTAACAAAATGTTGAGGCAAGCATCATGGTATCTGTTTGGAGATGAACTTGGCAGATTTATCAATTAGGGAGGTTTTTGTAATACTCAAGTGAGAAAACTGTTTCTAAACCTACCCATTTTGTAACACCGATATGAAAGAATTGCCAGCCTCTTTACCGTAGAGTGTAATTCCAGCTGACCGAAGGGAAAGAGTCAGAGATGAGAATGCGGCTGATGTGAGAATTTAGAAGAATCACAGTCCTCCTTGGACCCATTACTTTTAACTTCTGATGAGATTTTCTTTCTGAGAGGTTTACAGGATGAGGCATTTTAAGGGATTTTGTCCCTAGAGAAACCTGGGCTGGCGTGGTGTTTGTTAGCCAACTAAAACTACCATTCACCTACTTAGGAACATCATAAAATTGAAAACTCATCTTGAAAATTTATTTCCTCATAGCTTTAGTGTTTTGAAGTAAGAAACACCATTGGTCAGTTTCCATTAAAACAGAACACCACTGAGCTTGATTTTAAACAAATTTTGGTTCTATGTAGAGTAAGTGTAGGAAAATAGTGTGCTTTAAAGAAAAAAAGTTTAAAAAAAAGTTAAAAATTGGAGTCTGCCTTCCATTCCACTAACCTGGGTTATAGAAACCAGAGTCAAACCTTAAACCTTACCCACTGTGCCTTTCTCTTTTCTAGGAAGAAAATTGGAGAAGGCATGGAACAGGGTCTAAAGCTCATAGCTGGAAGTTACAGAGATAAAATCAAATGCCTAGTCTCCTGGTCCCCTAATTCCCTTTCCTATGTTGTATTCAGATCTATTCCCATTGTCTGATATTTTTAATGCTACCAAGGAATTCCTCTGTCATTACATCGGTCACAATAAGAGTGACTGTTTAGTTCTACTGAGTCTGTATACATCTTCAGCCCTAGCTTGGAGATTATAGTTATTACAGTTTGAACATACACAAAGTATACACTCCTGTAGGCCAGGGAATATTTATTTATTTTGTGTAGTATTTTGTCACTTGCAGAAGAGCATGTAGTAAGTATTATTTGAGTCTCCAAAAACAGACCCACAAGACATGCTTTAGTGGGTAAAATGGACTTGCCTTCTGAGATTTGTATTAAAAATTATGCCTGAGAAGTTAGCTAATATGGAAAATAATAGATGATTAATATTGTTCTAGGAAGCTGTTATTGGGAAGACGTGACATTTCATGGATTGGAGTTCCTCTTTGAATTTTTACTGCTTGGTGTTTATACTCTGACTTTTGTGACATATTAAGTAAGGTGATATACTTCTCTGGCCTAAAATAAAGTTTCTTTTTTTTTTTTTTTTAATTTGCATATGGGCAGGAGGCACCAGGGATCGAACTCCAGACCTCCAGCACGGCAGGTTGGAGCTCTGCCTGCTGAGCCACGGCAGCCACCCAAAATAAAGTTTCTTAATTTTTAATTCAAATTGGATGTGCTGGTTTGAAACTGCTGTGCACCCCAGAAAAGCCATGTTCTTTAATCCTGATTCAATATTGTTTATGGTGCAATATTTTGATTAGGTTGTTTCTATGGAGATATAATCCACCCAATTGTGGGTGGGACCTTTTGATTAGGTGGTTTGAATGGAAATGCATCTCTGCCTATTCACGGTGAGTTGCCTGCTGGAGTCCTTTAAGAGGGAACCATTTTAGAAAAAAGTTTCAGAGCCCACACAGCCAACAACCTTTGGAGATGCTGGAAGAAAATGCCCCCAGGGAAGCTGTTTGAAAGGAGAAGCCAGAAGAGAAAGCTAGCAGAAGTCTCCTTGTGCCTTCCCAGCTGACAGAGAAACCCCGAACCTCATCAGCCTTTTCTTGTTCAAGGTATCTGTTCCAGTTTGCTAGCTGCTGGAATGTGATATACCAGAAAAGGAATGACTTTTAAAAAGGGGAATTTATTGAGTTGCAAGTTTACAGTTCTAAGGCCATGAAAATGTCCCAGTTAAGGAAAGTTTATAAAAATATCCAAATGAAAGCACCAACAAGAGGTTACCTTTACTCAAGTAATGCCAATGAAGTGCAGGGTCTCCGTCTCAACCGGAAAGGCTCATGGCAAGGATGTCTGCTAGCTTTCACTCCAGGCTTCTTGTTTCAGGAAGCTCTACCCAGGGCGTTTTCCTTCTACATGTCCAAAGGTCCCTGGCTGGTGGACTATTGACCTCATAACTTTGCTGTGGTTCTGCAGCTCTCTCCTGTTCTCATGACTCTGCTCTGTTACTCTCCCATCATTCTCAAGCTTTCTCTAAAACGCTCCCTCTTTTAAAGGATTCCAGTAAAGTAATCAAGACCCACCTGGAATGGGTAGAGTCACATCTCCCTCTAATGAAAGTTTAATACCCACAAGTGGGTGAGTCACATCTCCGTAGAGTTAACCTAATCAAGTTTCCAACCTACAGTATTGAATGGGGATAAAAAGAAATGGTTCCTCCCACAAAAAAGATTAGGATTAAAACATGGCTTTTATAGGGTACATAAATCCTTTCAAACCAGCACAGTCTTTTTCCCTGGATGCCTTAGTTTGGACATTTTTCTGGTCTCAGAACTTTAAACTTGTACCATAATAAATTCCCTTTAGAAAAGCCATTCCATTTCTAGTGTATTGCATTCTGACAGCCTTAACAAACCAATATATCAGGGTTCCTCTGCTTTCATTATTGACCCCGTGGTGGACAAGAGAGTCTACCCTGTTAAATTTTGAAAGATATATTTTAATGGGTCTGTCAAAGATGCAAAAATAAATCTTCTTTTTGAAATTTCTGCTACTGAGAGGGGTATAATTCTTTCATGTGTTCTCATATTTGTATTTGAAAAATGAAAATACAGGAATAAAAGCAAAGTACACAAAATATGAAAAAGACAGAGCCCTTTTCCTAGAACTCATTCAGAGTGGTGGCATTCACAAGACTGAGAACAGTTTTATTACGGGATCTCCTTGCAAGTCTGATTTTTGGGAGCCATAGAACAGCAAGAAAATGGTGAATTTAATCCTCTTTCCTTAATAAACAGGTTATAAGCCCAAACTATATTTCAAAATGTGTAGATTTCTCAATGTTTCTTTTCTATCAGGAGTAAAAACAATTGTTTTTTCTTGTAACCTTCTAACTTAAAGTTCAAAATAAGAAAAATAAGCATTTTTCCTCCATTCTATTAGAAACTATTTAAAACAAGACAGAAAGAAGTTACATCCTGCTTAACATATGCTGACTATGTCTCACGGGACAAGGGAAAGCAGGAGGAAAACCTAGGGAAGTGCAAGGATTTTCTTTATTTTAAAGTGTTGTGCAGATAAAGTTCATATTACAGGTCTTCAATAGGGCTTGGTTTCTCTAGCTTTGGGACAGAATGGATGGAGAGCTCAAGCCAAATGGTCACCAGTTATGGAAATAAAACTACATAAGAAAGTAGAGTAGTTTTTTTTGTTGTTGTTATATTTCTACTCTTTCTCTTTTCCATTAGCACTTGGCATATGCAGGGTTCCTCCCACCACAAAAAGAGGCAGTTTCTGGTATTCTGTACATTTCATTCCCTGGACAATACAATACTGCAACACAACCCTGTTTCTTTCTGATGGGGAACCTACCCTATTCCCACCTATTGCACATCTTTCCATGCTCACCTATCACACACACAGCTGGCTTCCTTTCCTGTTGATGGGAATGCTTTTCGCTACTCAGACTTCATTGCTTTGCTCTTGTTAAGAAAAGTGTGGGGAATTTGGAACCATATCCTCTCCCCCCCTTTTTTTTCAGGACAAAGTCTGTTTTTTCAAGGAATCTTTCGTTTTAGAGTCTCACTTCTTTTCTCCTAAAGTAATGAATGCCATTAATCCAGTGAGTTGTGAGTCTCAGGGAAACAAAGATTTTTAAGAGTAAAAAATATGCCAGGAAAGAGTATAAAAATATTATCCCCATTACATTTTGTTTTGTTTTCGTAGGGGATCCTGTAAGGGGTGGATATACGATTATACTAGCAACCCCAACTCAGGAAATGCTGAAAAACTCAGGGCTGTTAGGGACAGTGTGAAAAATAATTCCTGGGAGATTATTTCTTTGAATTTGCCATTCCCTTCTTCACAGGTGAGGCCTGTGTAAGCATACTTTCTCCATGGGTCTTGGGCCTCATTGGAGAACCACACAGACTTTCTTACACAGTCTGTGAAGGGCTCTTGAAAGCAGTCTAGGGCTCTGCCTGAACCCAGGTATGGTAGGTTCCCCTGTGGCCTGCCTTAGGGCCCAGAATGAGGAACTCAATAACATAACCCTGTGGCAGTCCTCTGTGATCACTAAGGTCTGCTTCCCTCACCTGTGAATCGTGATAAAAGAGAGCCTAAATGAGGATACACCCAGGCATCGATGAGTAAATATTTTAAACTAGATCTCTCTAAATGGTCTAGACCAAATGGATAAAATGGGGCTTCTTTTCTTAAAGAGTGTTTAAGAAAGAACACCACTGGATCTCAGTATTTGGCATTCTTGACCAAGAGAATATAATAACAAGAATTTGAAAGAAAAAATTGAAAGGCTCTTGTTTATTGTTTGTTTTTTATTGCTTAGAGTAAACTTAAAACCATTTAGGGGTGGGCCATGGTGGCTCAACAGGTAGAGTTCTCTCTTGCCATGCCAGAGACTCAGGTTCATTTCCAGATGCATGCCCATGCAAAAAAAAAAAAAAAAAAAAATGTGTAGGAACCTGGAAGTCACTAATAACAGATCCCAATAAAATAAAATGCTATTTGGTTTATTTTTGGTCTTGAATTTCCCCATATCAGAGTATAGAAATAGGTAAGTAAAAATCTCTTCCTCTAACTGGTATTCTTTTTCTTTCAACTATATCATTATAGGATTCAAGAATTGGTATCTACCCCCACCCCAACACCCAACTCCCAACCTGTACAATTCTCATACATACATAGCCAGAACACCGGGGTAGATAGAGTTTCAAAAAATTATTTTTTTTACAAAAGGGTCTTATAATGTCTTTCATATTATATCAACCTTTGGACCCCACAAATCTATGAAAGGTAAAAAGAAGCAAATACACCGACCCCATTTCTTTAACTTTATAAATCTTGGAGCTGCTGTCTCTCATTTTTATTCCCTTATCTATAAACAACTTGACTTAATTATACCTGACCTATTTGCACAAAGTCAGCTTAAAATATGAGGTTAGAGTAAACCTCATAAAGGCAACACAGTAAGAGAGAGTAGGAGAGAGAGAAAGGAAGGGAGAGAGAAAGCCTGAGAACCAAATAATACGGGTGAGAAAATGTTGCTAAAGAAACATACAGGGCTCAAGCATAACAAATTACTGAACTCCCTGTCAGCCTAAGAAAATAAGGAAATGCCATGAATTACATAGCATTCATTATTTAGTAAAATAACGCATTCCATTTCAAAAAAGATCTAAATAATTTCCAATCCTATGAGATAAAGATATCACGTAAAGTATTCATGTGACTGATATTTAGAATACGTCTTTTAAGAATGCAGAGAAACTCCATGGATCCTTTTCTTATATTGGTTTCCAACAAAAGCTAGTAGATAACATAAGCTTATAGTAAGTCTGCAAATTCAGTTCTGGTGCTGGTGCTGGAGGCAATACAGTTTAGGGGAGGGATGTGGAGATGGCTAAAGAGTTCCATCTCAGGTGTGTAGCTATTTCTTAAGCTGACTTAAGATAAAAATAAAGCCTGGGGAATCTTGAAAGTGAATGGTTAATATAATTCACAGATTCATCCTTTCAGATGTCAGTTGTCTTGGATGGGCTTGTGACAGCAACTGCATGACAAACCACTCAAATGGCTGTCATTACGGAGTGCCAGAAGGGCAGGTATGTTGCACTGTTGACTGAAAGAAGATCAATATGTTCTATCAAGATAGTAGAAAACAAGAATCATTCTTTTTTGTATGAAAAAAAATGAAAGGTCCTGATTTAGAATCTTGCTTGATGGGAAGTTTCCCCAGCTCTGTGAAGAGACAGATGAGGGGTATCTGCAGACGTGGCCAAGCCTTTTCTAGAAGATCTCAGGATCTAGGTGCCACAACAAGAAAAATCCACATTAAAGGGGAGGGGCCAAATGAAAACACTGTAAATTTAAAAATTAGAAGTAAACCAAAAGTACACAAGAATTCACTAAAAAGCTAGCATTGAGATTATTCAGTTAGAAAATAAAGTACACCAAAAGCCAATATAATGATTAATAAACCATATACCATTTATATGAAAAGTCTCATTTCAAAACAGAAAATATGAACCCCTGGCAAGAATGTTTATCAAAATCAAAAGCAAATATAATATTAAATGGAGAATTGTTAGGGAATGTTGGACTACAATAAAAAATAAAATAAAAAATAAAATAAATTAAAAAAACTAAGGATACCAATTATTCCACAAGGCTGTAGAGAAGCTAGGCAATAACACCTTAAAAATAAGGAATTAGTAATATAATAATAAAAAATGAAGAGACAAATGATCATAATTTACAGATATTGTTATATGTTTAGGAAATAAAAAATATTCAATTAAACTAATTAAAGTTATAAAAAGAGAATAGCCTTAGATAACAGGATACAGAATATGTAAAAAAAAGTAGCTTTTTTTAATTATTAGAGAATTAAATGGAAAATATAGCAAAAGTAGTCAATTTACATTAGACATAAACACAAAATACATAATAATACATATAAATATAACAACGAGTGGTCAATCCCATTTGAAAATATGTATATTTTCTTGAAAGTCATAAAGAAGACTTAAATGAGAAAGACAAATCTTATTCCTAGATAAGATGCCAATCCTCTAATAGAAATGATTAAATCTAATAAAATTCCAATCATGATCTTAAGAGGGGTATATTCTGGAGTTGGACAAATTAACTATAAAATTTACATGAAGATATGTATAGGCATTTCCAGGAATACTGTGAAATATATGTGTAAATGAGGTAGGCTTGTCCTAGCAAATATTAAAATATTCTAAGAATCTACTATTATAACAAAGCATGGATACTTCAGAAGAACAGAAAATTGGTAAATATATTTAAGAATGCATGGAATTTAATCTGTATAATACATTTGGTATTGCAAATAAGGGAGGAACAGCTGGGATTTTCTACAAGTGATATTGAGACAATAGGCTAAATATTTGGGAAAACTGAAGTTTGCTCCTCGTTTTGCACCATACATGAATAAATTCCAAGTACTACATTGTTAAAAAATGCAAGATTATTAGAAGGGAGTATGAGATATTATTTTAATGCGTTTGTTGGGAAAGCCTTCCTAAACAACACAGGAAAAAAAGATTTTGAATAATGACCAATTTAATGGCTAAATATTTAAAACTTCCATAAATCAAATGATAACATAAACTTAGTCAAAGAATAATCTACAAAGAGTTAAACATACTTGTAATATTTATGTGATGAAGAGTCAATACCTCTAATATGCATTAATTTCCTACATATAATTTTGAAAAACATAAGGATAATTAAAAAATAGTTAAGAAGATATTAAAAGTCATTGATAAGAAAATAAATCAAAGGATCAATAAATAGTTCAAGGAAGCTCACCAGGAGTAAGGGGAATTATAAGCTGTATAATAGATCCAATGCCATTATTTGCCCATAAGATTGATAAATAACACCTAATGAGTGCATGGGAAATCAATTTATATAAATTACTGTTAGGAGTATAAATATCCTTATATCTTAATTTCACTTCTTAACCAAATTAGAGTCTCTGGCCCATCATTACATTGACTCCCCGTTGATACATCTTCAACTTCCCTAAGCTTTCTACCTTTATTATATTCACCTGCCAAACCTGAATCTCCACATTCTCTATGGCTAGCCCTGAGCAGCTGAATATTCCTGGATGAAACACACACTCACAAACATACACACACACACATATTTTGATGGATTTCTCTCTCAGCCAATCATTCTGGTATACCGACTTCACTGTCCCTCTCCAAGAACTGACCTGATCAACTTTTCACAATTCAACCCAATCATCATATACTCATTTCCTTCCTAGCCCAGCTTAGAACTTACCATTCAACATTATAATCACTGCATAGACACATTTTCCCAGATCTCAAAAGTGTCCCCCTTGTACTCTTGGTCTGGTCATGAGATTACATTATCCTAGGTAATTTGCTTTGCTACTTTACAAGAAAAGTGTTAAATCTCAACATTCAAGCTCCCCCAAGACACTTTCGCTCTTCCTCCCTCTCACCCTTCTCTCTCCCTGACACGTATGCCACACACCAGTTGATGACTTTACAGAGACGAAATAGAGTCAAACAGTAATAATTTCATTTCACATACCATGTCTGAAAATTATCTGTACTTATACCCATGTACTCTTCCTTGACCACTTTTACATTTTCTTACTCCCATTTATCTGAAGACTGCCTGAATATGCTCTTTCTCTCTCTCTCATCCCTTCTTAGCTACTAAAGGACTTTGATCCTTCTATTATACTCTTTTGGACTGATTACAGAGGAATATTGCATTATTAAATCATGGGGAATCTCTAGGCCTCTCTCCTATTAAATACTTTATTTTTTCTATTTTATGTTTCTTTTTTGGCTTGCTCACTCTTTTTTAGTGTGGTAAATCCTCTAATAGCTTTCTGTAAAAGGAAGCAAGTGTGATAAAATGTTAAAGAGAACTTCTAAATCTGAAAAGTTTCTGATTTAATACTTGGTTAAAAGTTTGGCTGGTTACAGATTCCTGTGTCAGGAATCATTTTCCTTCAGAATTTTGAAGAAATCTAAACCCGTTGAACTTAATGTAGTTGAAAAATGAAAGGCCCTTCTGATTATTGGTCCTTTTTGATTGACTTTTTTTTCTCCCTGGAAGTTTCTTGGGTCTTCTCTTTTCTCTATTTTTTGAAAATTTCACAAAATACCTCTTATGAATCTACTTCAACTCATTGTATTGAGAAATCTGATAACCCTTTCAGTCTGGAAACTCAACGTCTCCAACCCTGAGAAAGTTTCATGAATTATGTCAATGAATTTTTTCTCCCCTCCATTTTCTCTCTTAACTGTTGTATAAGTCCTATTGTTAGGAAATTTGATTTTTTGCTGCAATCCTCTAGTTTTATTTTAGCTATCTTTCTAATTTTAGACTTTACTCAATTCATCTTCTAACCCTTCCACTGACTTCGTCCTTTTTGTTGTTTTATTTTTGAATTTCCAATGACTATTACTTTGATTCTTAGGAGGACCCCTTTTGTCATCTGGTACGTTTGCAATGATTAAAATATCTTTCTGAGTAAAGCGATCAGTGTTTTAAAGCGGTCTTCTTCCTATGGCCTCTGTTTATTCCCAACTGCTTTATTTTTTCTGCTTGTTTATTTGTTTGCTGTCTAACTTTCAGGCTCGATGTCTAATAATCCTTAGTTATTGGCTCAAAAACCCAGGGGGGAAAAACCCTATTTTTGTCAGATTTCCAATTTAATATGCTCCTATAATTCCGCTATTTTCAATATGGCTACCCTTCCCTCAATTGTCCCTGTTTTTATCTACTTTAAAGAATAAAACTCCCCCAAATTTGGGTGTGGGGCAGGTGGGTGTCTGCATAGAATTGATTACAAAAATGACAGTCATTCTTTGTTCCTCCTATATCCATGGACTTTCAATGTGACTCTGCAGCACCTTTCCTTGAATTTGAGATGCACTTGTGACTTTCTTTGGCCCATAAAATACAGCAGCAGTGATGATGAAGCAACTCTGAGCCCAGATATCAAGAGAACTTCCATGATTCTGCTTGTGCTCTTGGAATTCTGCCCAGCCACCATGTGAAATGCCTGGAATAGCCATCTGGAGAAGGAAAGACCTTGGGGCAAAAGCAACCATCCATATCTATGGATTGGGCTGCTTATAAAATACTTTAAAAAAATCATCTTTATTTACCAATTTCAAAATCTTTGAGAGGTCCTCTAAGGTTAATGGCTTCTTTTCACATTTTTGTCTTCAGTTTCCCTTTGGTTTGTTGAATCTGCTTAGTCATTGACTTTTATTCCACCTGTTCCCCCAAATTTGACATCTTTTTTGATGTTCCCTGTTTTTATGGGTTTCTGTCTTTAAAACAAAAATCCTTCATTTTAGTGGGTTTTCTGGGTGAAGCAAGAATTTAAATCTGACATCTGACATCTTTGCCAAGAAGTCCTATCTCAGAACCTTTACATTTCTTATTTTCTTTGCTTTGAATGTTCTTTCTCAAATCTCCCTATGAATTATTCCTACATGTTATTCCATTCTTAGCTTAATTGGCAACTCCTTATTGAAACTTCCCAGACTACTCCATATAAAATTGTGTTATTACCTTACTCCATTTTATTCTCATCGTAGCTCTTATCAAAACTGATTTTACAATATTTATTTATTATCTGTGCTATTAGTTATCAAGGGCTGTCAAACTAATTACTACAAAACAGGTTGCTTAAAAAGCAAGTTTATTCTCTCACAGTTCTAGAGACTAAAAGCCCCAAATCAAGGTGTCAGCAAGGCTATGCCCCCTTAGATGGCTCGAGGAAAGAATCCTTCCTTGCCTCTTCCTAACTTCTGCTGGTTTCCAGAACCAACAGAATAACTATTTAACAGTGATAACTGTGTCACTCTCAGATCTGCCTCAGTCATAATGTGGCCTTCTGGTTTATGGGTGTGTCGCATGACCTTTTGATAAGTAAGCCAGTCACTGGATTTAGGACCACCCTATTTTAATACGATCTCATCTTAACTAATTTTACCTATACTCTTCAGCCAAGGAGATCTGTTATCTGCCATAATATAGAATCTTCAGAAGTACAGGAATTTTTTTTTTCTTCACCAACATATTCTCACCCCTAAATAGTGCATGTTTTATTGTAGATCAGTGTTTTACCAGTTGGTTAAGTGAGATAATAAATATAACTCTAAATCTAAGTCTAAAGACATGCTGAAAATCAAGGAGAAAGATGACATCAATATTAAAGGCATTATTTAACACGCTTCTGGATTTCTCAATTCGGGTATCAGTTAAAACAATTTAATTACTTTACCTAGGCTAATTTATACTTTGAGTCTAAACGGCAAGGACTATTCCCACACAGTTAATCATTATATAAATATGGTGCTTACAAGTAACACTTGATGTTGAAAATTTTATAAGCAAAAATGTATTGTCTGGGATATTCTTCAGCTTTAAGCAATTTTGCAGCTGATATCATGTAGAGTAGTATACTAGTTTTAAATATATAATTTTATATTATAAAAGCAATTTTAAATAGAAAACAATGAGAAAAATGTTTTAATTCAAAGTTAAGCATTTTAAAATAATGCATATTTTTCCAAACTTCTCTATTTATATTTTATGTGATTGTGCTCATAATATGTAGATATATGTTACTCAAGCTTCTGTAATTTAACAATACATCTTCCAATGGCATTAAAACATTATTAGTGGGCAGGCCACGGTGGCTCAGCAGGCAGGAATGCTTGCCTGCGATGCCAGAGGACCCGGGTTCGATTCCCGGTGCCTGCCCATGTAAAAAAAAAACATTATTAGTACCATTTTCTATTATTATTTTCTTTTTACATGGGCAGACCCTGACCGGGAACCGAACCTGGGTCTCCTGCATGGCGGGCGAGAACTCTGCCTGCTGAGCCACTATGGCCCACCCATAAGTACCATTTTAATTGCTGTACAATATTCTATTATTTGAATATCAAATTTACCATTCCCATATGGTTAGATATCTAGGTTTATTTTTATAAATGGTACTATAATATGTATTTATGTGAATAAAATATTTCCCTCTATTTTCTTTAGGATATAGTTTCCAAACAGGATTACTGGGTGAAATTTTAAGTACATTTTAAAGTATGTGAAATTTTTTTTCAAAATAATTGCATAGCTTTTTATGGCAGTCTTGAGTTAATTAATAAATTCCATGTAAAATAATTAATGACTGTCTAAAATTGGTGATTTTTCCATCTTTCTGGGGTCAATCATCTCTTTGGGATTCTAATGAACATAGTATCTTCTCAGCAACATGAACTTGTACATAATCATACCAGGATTTGCATGGCTCCCTCTGAAATTTCTCATTGGCCTACAGAATCACAATTGATCCCAAAGTTAAGTTACAGTATATCTAAGTTAAACTTGTTTGAACAGTAAAGGACATTTGTTTGCTTCATTTAATAAAATTACTGTAAAGGAAAACACTTCAAATATGGCATGATAACTATATCTGCAATTCTTTCCAATATGCCCTCCTTGGGGAGGCTCCTTCCCCAGCTGAGAGCAAAAATGGCAGCCAGATTTTCAAATATCAGAGCTTTATACTCTTTAATCACAAAAAAAAGAGTCTCTCTTCCTCCAACCATACAACAAATGAAACAAATATCAATGCAAATGGAACAGTCCTGACTGGCTTAGACAAATAACAACTCATTGTGACTATGGGTTGGGAAGAGATATTCCTAGCCAAGCATGTGACTCACAAAAACAAGAGGTGGAAATGAGTAAGACTCTGGAAATTGGAAATCAATCAACATTAGCCATTATATAAACATAATTCGTGGTCTAGCTTACTAGCTGCCAGAATGCAATATACCAGAAATGGAATGGCTTTTAAAAAGGGGAATTTAATAATTTGCTAGTTTATAGTTCTAAGGTCAAGACAATGTCCCAATTGAAACAAGTCTATAAAAATGTCCAATCAAAGGCATCCAGGGAAAGATACCTTGGTTCAACAAGGCCGATGAAGTTCAGGGTTTCTTTCTCAAGTGGAAGGGCACATGGCAAACACAGTCAGAGTTCCTCTCTCATCTGGAAAGGTACATCATGAACATGGTCAGGGTTCCTCTCTTATCTGGAAGGGCACATGGTGAACATGGCATCATCTGTTAGCTTTCTCTCCTGGTTTCCTGTTTCATGAAGCTCCCTGGGAGGTATTTTCCTTCTTCATCTCCAATGGTCGCTGGCTGGTGGATCCTGCTTCTTGTGGTTATGTCGTTCTGCTCTGCTCTCTCTGAATCTCTCATTCACCAAAACGTTTCCTCTTTTATAGGACTTCAGAAACTAATCAAGGCCCACCCAAATGGGTGGAGACACATCTCTACCTAATCCATCTTAACAACCACTCTTGATCAAATCACATCTCCAGGGAGATGATCTAATCATAGTTTCAAGCATACAATGCTGAATAGGGATTAAAAGAAATGCTGCCTTTACAAAATGGGAGTAGGATTAAAACATGGCTTTTCTAGGGTACATACATCATTTCAAACCAGCACAATGAGATACATTGGAATCAGGAAAAATTACTTAATTAATCCAAAAGGACAGAGAAAAAAAGGAAAACCAGAACAAAGAACAGATGAAACAAGTAGAAGAAAAAAACATAATGTTTGATTATAATTCAATCATGTCTATAACTGCATTAAATAGAAATAAACATTCCATCTAAGAAACAAACTCTCAGGATAAAAAGGAAAAAATCAACTATATGTTATCTAAAAACTTGAAAAATCATTTTAAATATAAATATACAGAGAAGGTAAGAGTAAAAGGACCCTTCACACATCATAATGACTAAAATAAAGAATAGTGACACCACCACATACTGTTGATGAGATGGAGAAAATGGATCCTTCATGCATTGCTGTTGGAAATAGAAAATGGTACAACCACCCTGGAAATCACTTTGGAAGTTTATATATATATATAAAGACCTGAGTCTCTGGCATGGCAGGCAAAAATTCTGCTACTGAGCCACCATTGCACCAGCCTATATTCTTTTTATGTATTCTCTCTACATATATTAATATGTATAATATATTATACATATAATATAATGTATATATAAACCAGAAATTACCATACATAAGAGATCGAATCAAAAGACATATTCTTAATCACAATCCATATCCTGATAAGTATAAAACAATTGTTAAGAGGACCTTGTTGAAGATGTTATTTTTGTCACATCAACTGAATTAATGTGAGCCTTGGTCCATAGAGCTGGAGGCCTTATAAAGAGACATCACAGAAAACCACCTGCGGCAGCAGGAAGTCAGCAGAAACTAGAAGAGCAGACACGAGAGAGATCAGCATGTAATGGAAGGAGAGATGTAAGCTGAGGAGCCCTAAGAATCATGGCATGTGGATACCAGAAAGCCACAAGCTCCTTGGAGATGCCTTATTTTTAGACTTTTAGACTCTGAAACGGTGAGGCAATAAAAGCTTGTTGTTTAAGCAAATCTGTTGCATGGTAGTTTTCCTAGCAGCTGGTCAAACTAAGATACCAATGACACCAACTGTACTCTTAGGTCATTTGTCATAAAAGAAAGAAAACTATTTTCACGTGAAAACTTGTACATTAATGTTCATAATAGTTCTATCATAATAACAGCAGACTGTAAACAATCCAGTTGTCCTTCACTGGGTGACTGGTTAAAGAAACTGTGGCACACCCATACCATGGAATACTACTTGGTGACAAAAGATGAGTGAAACATTGACACACACCCAAAACTGATTGAATCGCCACAGAATTTTGCTAAGTGAAAAAAACTTATCTCTAAGGTTACATAATATATGATTCCATGGGTAGGGCCTTTCGAAATGGTAAAATTATAGTAATGTTGAACATATTAGTGCTTGCCAAGGGTTAGGGATGGGAAAATGTGGGTGTGGTTATTGAAGGGCCACACAAGGGATGCTTTGGTAATGAAATCGGTAATGGATACACTAAATCTACACATGTGATAACATTTTGTAGAACTAAATACACACACACACACACAGAGACCTTACATGAGTATAAATAAAATTGGGGAAGCCTGAATAAGATCAGTGAGTTGTATTAAGTGATATTGTATTATGATTTTGAAAATTCCTTGAATGATGTGAATTACCAAAGCTCACTTAAAAAGAAATAGATAACTGGATTAGTCTTATATCTATTAGATAAATTGAATTTTACTTTAATACATCCCAACATAGAAAATCTTAAAACAAATAAAATTCCCAGTCCAGAAGACTTCAAAGGCAAATTCGATCAAACTTTAAGAAAACAAAACCGATATAAACGCTACATAATCTCTTCCATAAAATAGGAGAAAATACTTCCAAATGCAAGTTATGTGCAGTTATCACCTTGACATCAGAAAAAGAAAAAGACATACCAAAGATCAAAAAACAAAGCAACCAAAAACTAGCAGTCTCACTTATGTCTACAGATACAGAAATTCACAACAAAATACTAGCAAATTGAATATAACTATATATAGAAAGGCTCATACATCATGACCAAGTTGGGTTAATGCCAGGAATTCAAGCCTGATACAACACTAGAAAATAAACATAACTCACCATATGAAAGACTAAATAAGATAGACCACAGAATCTTCTCAATAGATGCAGCAAAAGCCTTTGACAAAATTCAATATAAATTCATGGTACAGACCCTCAGCAAACTAGAAATAGAAGAGAACTTCCTCAACTTAGTAAATGGCATCTACCTTGATAAATCTCAGAAGGATCTGAACAGTGAATAAAAAAGTATTTGGAAAGTCCCCTTGGGGGAATGGTAAGGAAGGGGGAAAATTCAACTTCCCCAAGTGGAGAATTCTTGATATTGTCACAAACAGTTGGGACAACCAAAGCAATAGGCTGGGCCCCCAATCTTGGGGTTTGTTCATATGAAACTTAACCCTGCAATTGATAGGATAAGCCTACTTAAAATTAGGTCTAAGAGTCACCCCCAAGAGAACCTCTTTTGTTGCTCAGATGTGGCCTCTCTCCAGCCAGTACAACAAGCAAACTCACTGCCCTCCCCCTGTCTACGTGGGACATGACTCTCAGGGGTGTGGACCTTCCTGGCAATGTGGGACAGAAATCCTAGAATGAGCTGGGACTCAGCACCAAGGGTTTGAGAAAACCTTCTTGACTGAAAGGGGGAAGAGAGAAGTGAGACAAAATAAAGTGTCAATGGCTGAGAGATTCCAAACAGAGTCGAGAGGTTATCCTGGAAGTTATTCTTATGCATTAAATAGATATCACCTTTTTAGTTAAGGCATAAGAGAGAGGCTGGAGGGAACTGCCTGAAAATGTAGAACTGTGTTCCAGTAGCTGTGTTTCTTGAAGATGATTGTATAATGATATAGCTTTTGCAGTGTGACTGTGTGATTGTGAAAACCTTGTGTCTGATGCTTCTTTTATCTACCTTATGGAGAGATGAGTAAAACATATGGATTAAAAATAAATAAATAATAAGAGGGATAAATGTTAAAATAAATTTAGTAGTTTGAAATGTTAGTGATCAGTAAAAGGAAGGGGTAAGGGGTATGGTATGTATGAATTTTTTTCTGTTTTCTTTCTATTTCTTTTTCTGAATTGATGCAAATGTTCTAAGAAATGATCATGATGATGAATATACATGTGATAAAAACGAATGTTCATATTGTATGTTGAATGGTTTTATCAATAAAAATCTAAGATAAATAAATAATAAATGGCATCTATAAAAATCTTATAGCTAATACCACACTTAATGGGGAAAGAGTGAATGCTTTTCCCCTTAGATCAAAAACAAGGATGTCTGCTTTTAATTTTTCTGGTCAATATCATATCAGAAGTCCTAGCCAGTTCAGTAAATCAAGACAAGAAAGCATAAATATTA